>CAUYON010012648.1:0-14399 GCA_963573935.1 Arctocebus calabarensis
CTGTAGTCCCAGCTACTTGGGAGGCGGAGGCAGGAGACTCACTTGAGCCCAGGAATTGGAGGTTGCTGTGAGCTGTGATGCCACAGCACTCTGTCCAGGGTGACAGCTTGAGGCTCTGTCTCAAAAAAAAAAAAAAAAAAAAAACCAGAAAAGAAAAGAAAATCAAAGCACAGAACCCTAGAGTTTCAGAGCAAATTCATGTCCTCTTCTGCATAAAACTAGTCTTCTTTTGAGAAACAAACCTTGGCTTGCAGTGCAGCCCCAGCAAACAGTGGGTACCTGACCACTGGACATCGAATCACTGTACACTTTGGGATAGCCGTCATGAACTGGGTCACACTGGACCCACCAAGCCAGGAAGCTGGGCTTGTGCATGGGCAACCTACCATATAACGGAGATGAAATGTAAGAAACTGGGATTGAGAAGGACCTGAAGGTACAGGGAGCTTCGAGAGCAGGAGCTCAGATGCCCCTGGTAGTCCTCCTGTGCTGCCTCCTCGCCCAGCCCACAGCAACATCACAGAGGCTCCTCACCATCGCCAGGCTCACAGGCTGCACAGTGAGCTGTGGCCTCAACCCTCACCAGGGCTGCTCCGACAGCAGGGAGCACACTGAGCTGTGGATCTGGTGGTCCACCTTGTCTGGACTAACACTGCAGAAGAAAATGTTGATATTGCCCATGGTGGTAGTTAATGGGTGGCCAGGGTTGGAAGATTGGTAAGAGGACATCTGGGAAAGAAGACGTGGGCAGTTGGCACAAAATGTGACAATGGCTGTGCTCCTCTGTGAGCGTTCCGCAAATATAGTCATTTGGGGAGATGCAATAGGACAGGAGGCCATGTGTTATCGCGGCTGTCACTCTCTTCCAGCCACCGTGATGCTCCATCAGTGCCCCTGTGTAAGGAGAAGATGCAGCTGCAGAGACAGGACTTTCTTGGGCCCCAAAACATGGCTGTCCCTCACCCCAAGTCACAGGGTGCAACTGCCGGACCTTCCAACCACAGGCACCAACAGTGAGCCCCCAGTGTGGTCCCACTCCCCAGGGGCCAGCCAGCCATCCAGTGACAGGCTGACCACACAGGGATGCTTTCTACTGTGCAAGGGCATTATATGGCCCTCTGGAAGGCCATCCTGGAGGAATGTGTTCTGAATATTTTGTCCTTCTTGCCTGTAGTGATTTTGCCAGTGTCACCATGGGCATATATAATATTTATTCCATATCATGGTAATATACACACAAAATTTCTGCTGACTAAGGAACTTACATCCTAGCTAGTATGCCATGGAATCCACTGGTCTTACTATGTACCCTATGCAAAGAAGCAGCTGCTGATGGAATGGTTTAGCAGCCTACCAAAGATGCGGCCTCAGTGCCAGCTGGGAGATTGTATCCTGAAAAGGTATCATTCCCTGTTAAGGAGATAGTATATGCTTTGAATCAGTTACCTATTTATGATGCTATGAGGGGAAGACTCTTAATATGGCCCCCAGACCCCCTGCTCCAGATATCCATGACCAATGAGGTCCCTTCTGCTTGAGTGCGGCTGGGACCTGTGGTTTACTTCTAACCAAAAGAATACAAAACAGGTGATTGGGTGCCACTAGTAATTATGCCACGTAAGGTTGCTACTTTGCCTTGCAACAAGCAGACCCTCTCCCCTGAAGGCTGTGAGAGTTAAGCTCCCTGGTGTGAGACTCCCTGTGGAGAGGCCCATGTTGCCAGACTGACACCAGAAGACACAGAGGCCTCGTGCAACAACCCACAGGGAGCTGAATTCCACCCACAAGCAAGTGAGCCTACCCACCCTTCCTCCCCCAGTCAGGACTTGTTATGAGATACAGCCCAGCTGACATCTTGACATCAGCCTGGTGAGACACGGAGCCAGAGACCCAGTTACACAGTGCCTGGACCCCTGGCCCACTACAATGGGGAGACAATGAACCAGTCACTAGCCCTGTGGTGACCCGTCAAGCAGCAGGAGGTGAACAATTATTGCTGCTGGCACCTGCAGCAGCCACCCACTGTTGCTGTTACTGCATTCCATGGCTGTGAGCCCCTCCCCTCCAGCTGAAGTGACTTCCAAGGGTTTACAGGGCTGGTGCCCTTCCTCCCACCTCCATTTCTCTCTTTTCCCCCTTTTCCCCTTTTTGGGAGTCAAACATCAGGTTTAGACATTCCTAACCTGGCCATGTTAAGTTTTGGCCAGGTTAGGATATTCAAAAGAAACTGCATGTCCCAGGAAAATTACAGAGTGATTGCATGTGCCAGGGAAAGGCTCAGGAAAGACCTTAGAAGACATTAAGTTTACACCTCAGCTGATCCTTGGCATGGAGACTTCCCACAACAATCAAAGAAAGAAAAAAGAAAACCTAACAATAACAAAAAAATCAGCAAATTCTGGGGAAGGGGGAGAATCTGATTTCTATAGCTATCATGTTATTAGATTCACATGTCCAGGAAAAAACAAAAGTCACAAGCCGTATGTGGCATGCAGATTGTGGAGTGGTCAGACCCCCACAGTCAGGAGGTGCATTCAAGGAGCTACTGCCAAACTGCTTCTCCTCCCTTCCTAACAAACAATAGTCCTTTCTCCTTGCTCCCTCTGCCAGAAGGCAGGTAGCTTCTGTATACCTTTCTATCTTTTGCCTAAAATTTGCACAAAGCCTTGTCTCCCTGAAGTTAATCTTTGCCACATGTACTATTACTCCCCTCAACCTTAGAAGATATTCCCACTCATGGCTCAGCTCCTGTGGCTCAAGCAGCTAAGGCGCCAGCCACATACACCTGAGCTGGTGGGTTCGAATCCAGCCTGGGCCACCAAACAACAATAGTGGCTGCAACCAAAAAAATATCTGGGCATTGTGGCGGGCACCTGTAGTCCCAGCTACTTGGGTGGCGGAGGCAGAGAATCACTTGAGCCCAAGAGCTAGAGGTTGCTGTGAGCTGTGATGCCACAGCACTCTACCCAGGGCAACAGCTTGAGGCTCTGTCTCAAAAAAAGAAAAAAAAAGAAAGAAAAAGAAAATATTCCCACTCACTTTCCTTGCTGATTTGCAACATTGTTATTATAAGCAGCCTTGTTTAGGTACTCTATAAATAAAGCTATTGGGTACTGGCTACAGCCATCAGCTGCACCAGACCTTCCAGCCCCATCACTTTTATCTCTTGTGTGATCTTCATCTCTTATGTGTTTTATTTTCTCATTCGCCACCATTCCCACTCTGGTTTGCTTACTCTTCATGCTGGCTTGCTAAAGCCATACAAGAAATAAGAAAATATGGTCTATTCAAAGGAAAAAAAAAAATCAGCATCAAAGGAACGATAGCTCATCTATTAGACAAAGACTTTAAACAATTATCTTAAAGACATTCAAAGAACTAAAGGAAGATGTGAAGTCCAAGAAAATAATGTATGAAGAAAATGGAAATATCAAGAAAGAGATATAAAACCTGAAAAATAGGATCAGCGCCTATGGCTCAACGGGCTAAGGTGCCATCCACATACACCTGAGCTGGCAGGTTCAAATCCAACCTGGGCCTGCCAAACAACAATGATGGCTGCAACCAAAAAAATGGCCAGGCGTTGTGGCGGGTGCCTGTAGTCCCAGCTGTTTGGGAGGTGGAGGCAGGAGACTCACTTGAGCCCAGGAATTGGAGGTGGCTGTGAGCTGTGATGCTACGGCACTCTATCCAGGGCGACAGCTTGAGGCTCTGTCTCAAAAAATAAAATAAAATAAAAAAAAATACCTGAAAAATAAATGAAGGAGAAATACACAATCTGAAAATCACAATCACTGAAATGAAAAATTCACTAGAAGGATTCAAAGAGAGATTTGAGGAAGCAGAAGAAAGAGCAGCAATCTTAAAGATAGGACAAAAATTCTTTAAGAATTTTTTCTTAAAGATGAGAAAAAAATTAACAAAAAGTGAACAAGGCTCGGGGCCTGTGGCTCAGCGGGCTAAGGTGCCAGGCACATATACCTGAGCTGGCGGGTTCGAATCCAGCCCCGGGGCCCGCCAAACAACAATGACGGCTGCAACCAAAAAATGGCCAGGCATTGTGGGAGTGCCTGTAGTCCCAGCTACTTGGGAGGCGGAGGCAGGAGACTGGCTTGAGCCCAGGAATTGGAGGTTGCTGTGAGCTGTGATGCCATTGCACTCTATCCAGGGGGACAGCTGAGGCTCTGTCTCAATAAAAAAAAAAAAAAAGTGAACAAAGCCTAAAGGATCTGTGGGTCATCATCAAATAGACCAACATACGCATTTTCAGAGTCTTAGAAAGAGAAGAGAGAAAAGGGCAGAGAGAACGCAGCCATGCATTGTTTAATGTCAGGAATCTCTTCTAAGAAATGCTTTTTATCCTTGTGTGAACATCAGAGAGTGTGCTGACACATGCCCAGACAGTGCGGCAGGACACACACCTAGGCTCTGTGGTATAGCTAGATGCCCCTGGGCTGCACCCCTGCACAGCATGTGACTATACCAAATGCTGTGGCAACTATCACATGACGGTAAGTATCCATGTATCTACACACACCTAACCATAGAAAAAGTTCAGGGAAAACGCAGCATTATAATATTATGGGGCCACTATCAAATATGCAGTCTGTCATTGACGCAGTATCATTTTGTAGTTCATGGCAGTATTTGAAAACTTCCACATCTGATGAAAGACATGAATATAAACATCCAAGCAACTCAACTAATTTCAAGTGAGTTGAACTCAAAGAAACCCACACTGAGACACATTATAATCAAACTTCTAAGGAAAGACAAAGTTAGAGTCCTCAAAGCAGTCCCTCAACACATACAAGGGATCCTGAATACAATTATCACATTTCTCATTGGAAACTTGGAGGCCAGAAAGCAGTGGGTGTATAATATGTGTAGTTTATATATCCACGGTTTTACCAAAAACATCAAGAGAAAAGGGTCAATATATTTAAAGGACTAAAAGAAAACACAGTCAACCAAGAATCCTATTTCCAGCTCCCTTCCTTCCCTCTGTCCCTCTCTTCCAAGCCCCATGTTAAAAAAACAAAACAAAACAAAAAAACCTATACCCAACAAAACTATCCTTCAAATGTGAAGGGCTCAATTAAGCAGGAATAAGTTAAGACATCCAGATAAACAAAGCTGAAAGAGTTTGTTATCACTGGAGCTCCCTCTCCTGAGGGAGCTCCTGAGGTTCCTGCACGCTGACAGGGAAGGGCGCTAGACGGGAACTCAGAGCTGATGAAGAGATAACCATCTCAGGGAAGGCAAACTTACGGGTGGTATTCAAAGCGAATATTACCACATCGCTCAGTTCTAACTCCAGGTTTTTTTGTTTTTTTCTGAGACAAAGTCTCACTTTGTTGCACCTAGGAGAGTGCTGTAGCATCATAGCTCACAGCAACCTCAGACTCTTAGGCTCAAGCAATCCTCTTGCCTCAGCCTCCTCAGTAGCTGGGACTAGTGCTCAGTTAGTTTTTTAGGGACAAGGTCTTGCTCTTGGTCAGGCTGGTTATGAACTACTGAGCTCAAGCAATCCACTCATCTCGGCCTACTAGAGTTTTGGGATTACAGGCGTGTGGTACCCAGCCTTCTAATTCCATTTTTGTTTTCTGTATTATTTAAGACAATAATACATTTCTTTTTTTTTTTTTTTTTTGAGACAGAGCCTCAAGCTGTCACCCACAGCAACCTCCAACTCCTGGGTTCAAGCAAGTCTTTTGCCTCTGCCTCCCAGGTAAGCTGTGACTACAGGCACCCGCCACAGCGCCCGGCCATTTTTTGGTTGCAGCTGTCGTTGTTTGGCAGGCCTGGGCTGGATTCGAACCCACCAGCTCAGGTGTACATGGCTGGCGCCTTAGCCTGTTAAGACACAGGTGCCAAGCCACATTTCTTTTTTTTTTGAGACAGCACCTCAAGCTGTCACCCTGGGTAGAGTGCTCTGGCATCACAGCTCACAGCAACCTCCAACTCCTGGGCTCAAGCAATTCTCCTGCTTCTGCCTCCCAAGTAGCTGGGACTACAGGTGCCCGCCACAAGCCCAGCTATTTTTTGGTTGTAGCTGTCATTGTTGTTTTGGCCCAGGCTGAATTTGAACCTGCCAGCTCAGGTGTATGTGGCTAGTGCCTTAACTGCTTGAGCCATGGGTGCCAAGTCCAGTAATACATTTTTAATTAATAATGTAAATGCTGGCTCGGCACCTGTGGCTCAAGTGGCTAAGGCCCCAGCCACGTACACCTGAGCTGACGGGTTTGAATCCAGCCTGGGCCCGCCAAACAACAATGACGGCTACAACCAAAAAATAGCTGGGCTTGTGGCGGGCACCTATAGTCCCTGCTACTTTGGCAGCGGAGGCAAGAGACTCGCTGGAGCCCAGGAATTGGAGGTTGCTGTGAGCTGTGATGCCACAGAACTCTATCCAGGGTGACAGCTTGAGGCTCTGTCTCAAAAAATAAAAATAAAAATAAAAAATAATGTAAATGCTGGCTCGGTGACTGTGGCTCAAGAAGCTAAGGTGCCAGTCACATACACAAGAGCTGGCAGGTTCGAATCCAGCCTGGGCCTGCCAAACAATGACAACTACAACCAAAAAAAAAAAAAATAGCCAGGTGTTGTGGTGGCACCTGTAGTCCTGGCTACTTGAGAGGCTGAGGCAAGAGACTCGCTTGAGCCCAGGAGTTGGAGGTTGCTGTGAGCTGTGACGCTGTGGCACTCTACACAGGGTGCTTGCTGAAGGCTCTGTCTCAAAAGAAAAAAAAAAGAATAACGTAAATGCTAGTATTACTAGAATATTGGTTTGTAACACTACATTTTGCTTTCTACAAATTTAAGAGGCCAATGCATTTAAAAGAGCTATTAATTTGTTTTAGACATATAAAGATAAAATCCTGTGATGCTAACAACTGAAAGGGGTGGAACAGAATTGTGAAAGTGCAGAGTTCTTGTATATTACTGAATTTAAGCAGGTATAAATTCAAATTAGGGTGCTATAACTTTAGGATATCAAATGTAATCCCCATGGTAACCACAAGTAAAACAGATACATAGGCTGGGCAAGGAGGCTCACTCCTATAATCCTAGGACTCTGGGAGGCTGAGGTGGGAGGATTACCTGAGCTCAAGAGTTCAAGAGTGAGACCTTATCTCTAAAAAAATATAGTTGGGCGTTGTGGTGGGTGCCTGTAGTCTCAGCTACTTGGGAGTCTGAGGCAAAAGAATAGCCGAAGCCCAAAAGTTTGAGGTTGCTGTGAGCTGTGATATCATAGCACTGTGCAGAGGGTGACAAAGTGAGACTCTATCTCAAAAACAAAACAAAACAAAAACCAGCTATATAATATACACAAAAGGAAATGAGAAAGATATTCAAACAATTCACTACAAAAAGTCAACTAAACACAAAAGAAGACAATAATTCAAGAAATAAAGGACAGTGCTTTGCAGATGCTCCATTTCTCATAGTCCTCAACACCAACCATAGATAATCCCCGCATGTTCTTGGATATCACTGTGGATGGCGAGTCCTTGGGCTGCGTCTCCTTCAAACTGTTTGCAGACAAACTTCCAAAGACAGCAGAAAACTTTCGTGTTTCTCTGAGGAGAGAAAGGATTTAGTCCTAGGGGTTCCTACTTTCATAGAATTATGCCAGTGTTTATGTGCCAAGGAGGTGACATCACACGTCCCAATGGCACTGGAGGCAAGTCTATCTGCAGTGAGAAATTTGATGATGAGAACTTCATCCTGAAGCACACAGGTCCTGGCCTCTTGTCCATGGCAAAGGCTGGACCCAACACAAATGGTTCCCGGTTTTGCATCTGCACTGCCAAGACTGGGTGGTTGACTGGCAAGCATGTGGGTTTTGCAGGGTGGAAGAAGGCGTGAGTGCTATGGAAGCCGGGGGGGGGGGGGGGAGGGCACGGTGGATATAGGAAGCCAAGACCAACAAGAAGACCCCCATTGCTGACTGTGGACTGCTGGGATAAATTCGACTTAGTGTTTTATCTTAACCACCAGACCCCTCCTCCTGTCGCTCAGGAGGGCACCCCGGACCCCATCTGCTCACAATACCCTGTCACCTCTGTGCTCTCTCTGCAGTCCCCCGGGTTCCATATTTTCCTTATTCCTCTCCATGTCTAGCTGTATTTCAGAATTAAGTTTATGATTATGAAATAAAAACTAAATAATGATTTTCAAAAAAAAAAGAAATGAGGGACAAAAGGGCTATAAGGCATATAAAAAACAACAGAAAAGTAACTGAAGTAAGTCCTTCCTTATCAGTAATTAATTTAAATGTAAACTGATTAATTCTCCAAACAAAAGACAGAAATTGGTCTTTTATAATGTGATGGAATTATATGGTGTCTAAAGAAGATTAACTTTAGATTCAAAGAGACAAGCAGATTAAAAATGAAAATATGGGAAAAGATATCCAATGCAAATAACCAAAGGAGCGGGGAGAGCTACACTAACACCGGACAACCATACCTTACATCAAAAAAGCTGTGTAAGAGACAAAGAAGGACATTATTGATCAACAAAAGGTTCAGTGCAGCGAAAGTATACAACTGTAAATACTGATGCATGTAATGTCAGATCATCCACATAAATGAAGCCAAAATCTAACAGAATTGAGGGAGAAGGAGGCAGAGTCCTGCAGTAACAGAGTGCATGTTCCTCTCAACAGCACATGGGTGTTTCCTAGGATAGAACATATATTAGGCCACAAGCTAGGTCTCAATGAATTTCTTTCTTTCTTCTTTCTTTTTTTTAAAGAAAAGGTCATTCTTTCTAGGGCAGCGCCTGTGGCTCAGAGAGTAGGGTGCCGGCCCCATATACGGAGGATAGAGGGTTCAAACCCGGCCCCGGCCAAACTGCAACAAAAAAATAGCTGGGCATTGTGGTGGGCGCCTGTAGTCCCAGCTATTCTGGAGGCTGAGGCAAGAGAATCACCTAATCCCAAGAACTGGAGGTTGCTATGAGCTGTGACGCCTTGGCACTCTACTGGGGGGGGGGGACAAAATGAGACTCTGTCTCTAAAAAAAAAAGAAAAAAAAAGTCATTCTCTGTCACCCAGGCTGGAGCGCAGTGGCACAATCATAGCTCATTGGCAGCCTCAAACTCCTGAGCTTAAGTGATCCTCCCACCTTAGCCCCCTGAGTAGCTGGGACTGCAAGTGCATGTCACCATGCCCAGCTAATTATTTTATTTTTTATTTCTGTAGAGACAATCTTGCTGGGTTGCCCAAGCAGGTCTTGAACTCCTAGGCTCAAACAATCCTCCTACTTTGGCCTCCCAAAGTGCTAGGATTGCAGGTATTGAGCCATCATGCCCAGCCCAAGTCTTAATAGATTTTAAAAGACAGACACCATGCCGAGTATTCTCTTTGCCTACAATGAGATGAAGTTAGAAATCAATAACAGAGGTCAGGTGCACTAGCTACACCTGTAATCCTAGCACTCTGGGAGGCTGATGCAGTTGAATTGCCTGAGCTCAGGAGTTCCAGACCAGTCTGAGCCACAGCAAGACCCCGTCTCTAAAAATAGCCAGGCACTGTGGCAGTCCCAGCTACTCGAGAAGCTAAGGCAAGAAAATCACTTGAGCTCAGGAGTTTGAGGGTGCTGTGAACTGTGATGCCACAGCACTCTACTGAGAGGGCAATAAAGAGACTCTGTCTCAAAAAAAAAATTAAATAAATCAAAAACAAAAGTAAAACTAGAAAATTCACAAAATGATGGGAATTAAACAAATACACTCTTTTTTGTTTGTTTGTTTTGTTTTTTTACAGAGACAGAGTCTCATTTTATCACCCTCGGTAGAGTACTGTGGCATCACACAGCTCACAGCAACCTCCAACTCCTGGGCTTAGGCGATTCTCTTGCCTCAGCCTCCCGAGTAGCTGGGACTACAGGCACCGGCCACAACCCCCAGCTATTTTTCTGTTTTTGCAGTTCGGCCGAGGCCGGTTTTGAACCTGCCACCTTCGGTATATGGGGCTGGCGCCCTACTTGATGAGCCACAGGCACCACCCTAAATACTCTTAAACAACAACCAATGGGTCTAAAAAGAAATCACAGGAAATCATGAAATACTTAGAGATGAATGAAAACAAAAATAGAACATACCAGAATTTATGGGATTCAGTAAAAGCAATGCTAAGGAGGAAATGTATACTTATAAGTGCTTATACTAATAAATGAGAAAGACCTCAACTCAATAACCTAACTTTACAACTTAAGGAACTATAAAAAAAAAGACCAGGGGTTAGGTGCTATTCACACCTATAATTCCAGCCGTTTTGGAGGCTGAGGTGGGAGGCTCAATTGAACCCAAGAGTTTAAGACCAGTCCGGGCAACAGAGCGAGACCCTGTCTCACCCTGTCACTACAAACAAAATAAAAAGACCAAACTAAATATAAAGCTAGCAGAAGGAAGGAAATAAAGATTTAAGCAGAGACAAAAATAAAGAATGAAAAAGAATAGAGAAAACCAATGAAATCAAAAGTTTGTTCTTGGAAGAGACCAGCAAAATTGATAAATGTTTAGTTAGATGGACTAAAAAAAGAGAGAAGACTCAAATTACTAAAAGCAAAAATTAAAGTGTGAACATTAGTACTGATTCTACAGAAATAAAAAGTAGTATGAAGAGAATACTATCAACAACTATTTGCCAACAAATTGGCTAACCTTGATGAAATGGAAAATTTCTAGAATCACAAAACTTTCCAAGGTTAAATCATGAAAAAATAGAAAATAGGAATAGGTTTATAACTAGCAAGGAGATTGAATTGATAATCAAAAATCTCCCAGTGATGAAAAGTCCTGGACCTGATGTCTTCATTGGTGAATTCTATGAAACATTTAAAGAAGAATCAACTTTCCTGCAATATTGAAGAGGAGGAAACACTTCCTAACTTGTTGTGTGCATTACCCTGATAACAAAGCCAGGCAGATACCACAAGAGAAGATACCACAGACTAAGGTCTCCTGTGAACATTGATACACAAATCCTCAGCAAAATACTAACAAACTGAATTCAGCAGCGTATTAAAAGGATTATACAGGGAGTCCATAAAGCTCATGTGCAATTTAAAAATAGTTTAATACACCACGACCAAATGAGATTCATTTCTGGAATGCAAGAATGGTTCAACACATGAAATTGGTGCAGAGGCTCGGCACCTGTAGCTCAAGTGGTTAAGGCACTAGCCACATACACCAGAACTGGTGGGTTTGAATCCTGCCAAACAAAAATGACAACTACAAACAAAAAAAGGCTGGGCATTGTGGCGGGCACCTGTAGTCCCAGCTACTTGGTTGGCTGAGGCAAGAGAATCGCTTAAGCCCAGGAGCTGGAGGTTCCTGTGAGCTGTGATGCCCCGGCACTCTACCCAGAGCAACAGCTTGAGACTCTGTCTCAAAAAAAAGAAAGAAGTTGGCACAAAAAAAGCATTTGACATTCAACATACATTCATGATACGAATGCTCAACAAACTAGAAATGGAAGGACACTTTCTTAACCTGACGAAAATCATTTCATAGAAAACCCACAGCAAACATCATATTCAATGGTGAGAGACTGAAAGCTTTTCTCATAAGATCAGGAACAAGGTATCAATGCCCATTTTTACCATTTCTATTCAGCATAGAACCAGAATTTCTTTTTCTTTTCTTTTTTTTTTTTTTTGAGACAGAGCCTCAAGCTGTCGCCCTGGATAGAGTGCTGTGGCATCACAGCTCACAGCAACCTCCAATTCCCGGGCTCAAGCGAGTTTCTTGCCTCTGCCTCCCAAGTAGCTGGGACTACAGGTGCCGGCCACAACGCCTGGCCATTTTTTGGTTGCAGCCGTCATTGTTGATTGGCAGCCCCAGGCTGGATTCGAACCTGCCAGCTTCAGTGTACATGGCTGGCGCCTTAGCCCGTTGAGCCACAGGCACCGAGCCAGAACCAGAATTTCTAACCAAAGCAATTAGGCAAGAAAAAGAAGTCAAAGGCAACCATTTTGGAAAGAAAGAAGTAAAATTATCTCTGTAGATGTCTTTATTTATAGAAAACCCTAAAGATTCCACACCAAAAAAACCCTGTTAGAATTAATAAATGAATTCAGCAAAGTAGCAGGATAGGATATCAACATTCAAAAAGCAGTTGCATTTCTATACACTAACAATGAACAGCCTGAAAAGGAAATTATGAAGGCAATGTTGAAACAGGGACCTGGTAGGTGCCACTCTGGGCATTGCTGGAGCCTCAACCTACTGGGTTAGGAAGTCTCACAACAAAGCTTCTGCCTGCCCTGATCAAAACAGGATGGGAGCAGGGCAAGTTCCACCTGGAGAGAGCCAAGACGGTGGGGGACGCCGCCCTGTTCATGCTATTCCTCCCCTTGTTTAGACATTACTTAAATAGAAAGATGTTAGGAACCAGGGGGCTGGTTCTCTTCTGTATGGAGGACCAGCCTCTGCTCTGTCGGTGGAGTAGACTTTCCAACTTTTTATAGTTTCTGAATAAATCTCGTTTTCACTTTATTCTGATGGCTTGCTCCAGAATTCTTTCTTTCGTGGAGCCAAGGACACACCCTACATCAGTTCTATTTATGATAGCATCAAAAATAATAAAATACTTAGGAATTAACCAAAGAAGGGTAAGATCTATATTATGAAAACTGTAAAACATTGCCAAAAGAAATTAAAGATGACATAAATAAATGGAATCGCATCCCAAGTTCACAGATTAGAAGATTTACTATGGTTAGGATGTCAGCACCCCCCAAAGTGATCTACAGATTCAATGCAATCCATATCAAAATCCAGTGACATTATAACAGAAAGCCCATCCTAAAATTCATACTGAATCTCAAGGGACCTCAGATAGCCAAAAACAATCTTGAAAAAGAAAAAAAAAGTCAGAGGACCAACACTTCCTGATTTCAAAACTTACTCCAAAGCTACCGTAATCACAACATTATGGTACTGGCATAAAGACAGACATGCACACCAGTGAAACAGAACAGAAAGCCCAGAAATAAGCCCTTAACAAACACAGTAAAATAAGAGTTGACAAGGGCACCAAAAGTGTCCAGTGAGGAAAGGACAGTCTTTTCAGCAAATGCTAGGAAACTGGATAACCACAGCCAACGGAATGAAGCTGGACCCTTCTCTTATGCCACATGAAACATGAGCCCAAGCTAGATCAGAGGTCTAAATGTGACACCTGGCTCAGCACCCGTAGCTCAGAGGCTAGGGCACCGGCCACATATAACAGGGCTGGCAGGTTCAAACCAGCCCAGGCTTGCCAAACAACAATGACAGCTACAACAAAAAAATAGTCGGGCGTTGTGGCGGGCGCCTGTAGTCCTAGCCACTTGGGAGGCTGAGACAAGAGAATCGCTTAAGCCCAAGAGTTTGAGGTTGCTGTGAGCTTTGATGCCACGGCACTCTACCCAGGGTGACATAGTGAGGCTCTGTCTCAAAAAAATAAAATAAAATAAATGTGACACCTCAGACCACAGAACTGTGAGAAGAGAGCATGGGACAAAAGCTTCATGACAGCCTCAACGGGCTGAGGTGCCAGCCATGTACACCTGACCTGGCAGGTTCGAATCCAGCCTGGCCCGCCAAACAACAATGACGGCTACAACCAAAAAATGGCCAGGCATTATGGCGGGCGCCTGTAGTCCCAACTACTTGGGAGGTGGAGGCAAGAGACTTGCTTGAGCCCAGGAATTGGAGGTTGCTGTGAGCTGTGATGCCACGGCACTCTACCCAGGGTGATAGCTTGAGGCTCTGTCTCAAAAAAAAAAAAAAAAGCTTCATGACATCATACTCACAACAATTCCTTGGATATGACACTAAAGGGCACAAGCAACAACACCAAAAAAACAGCTGAACGGAACTTCATCAAAATCTTAAAATTTGGGGTATTAAATGATGCTATTGACAGAGTGAAATGCTGACCTATAGCATGGGAGGAGATATTTGCAAATCATATATCTATGTGTAAGATAATAAGGGATTCATACTCAGAATATGTAGTGAACTCCTAACCCTCAACAACAAATAAAAAGCCCAGTTAAAACGTGGATTAAGGAGGCGGCACCTGTGGCTCAAAGGAGTAGGGCGCCAGCCCCATATGCCGGAGGTGGCGGGTTCAAACCCAGCCCTGGCCAAAACTGCAAAAAAAAAAAAGTGGATTAAGGACTTGAATACACATTTCTCTGAAGGATATATACAAATGGCCAAGAAACAAATGAAAATATGCTCAACATCATCAGTTATTAGGGAAATACAACTCAAAACTATAATGAGATGCCACCTCACAACCTCACACCCATCAGAATGGCAATTACCAAAAAAGAAAGAAAAACCTTAGTAAATAACGAGCATCAGTAAGGATGTGAGGTCATCAGAATCCT
>CAUYON010012651.1:0-11259 GCA_963573935.1 Arctocebus calabarensis
GTCTTTATATAGTGATCAAGGAAACGCCATGAAGGATATCTGTAACAGTATGATCAAAATATTTCTGAATGTATATGAATCGTGCCCTGTGATTGCACCAATGTACATAATTATGATTCAATAAAATTATTAAAAAAAAAAAAAAAAAGAGAAGGTTTGTCTTTCCAAACACACATTAAAGGCTTTCCCAGCACCTTTGTAATGCTTTGCATTTTAGTCAAGTAATTGAAGGATTGCTCTTTAAACTTGGAAGAGGACTTCCTCAACTTCAGAAAAGCTGGAACATGCTATTGCCAAGGCAACCAACAGAATCCATAATATTTGGCCTTATCCACTTTAACCATGCCCAAGCCAATCAGAGGGGTCAGAGGGAGGAGGGAACACGCCTTCCTAAGTGGCTGGTCCCTGCTGTCATCCAGCTGCTTCCCTGCTCTTCAGGAACAAGCAAGTCAGTACATTTTGACAGCTGGCTGTGCAGCTGCAGTACAAACCGGCCATCTCTTTTTTCATCCCATGGTCTGAGGCTGCTTCCTTATTAAACACACTTACTGATTCCGAGAAATGGATTTTTAAGACAGGCTTTCCGAGAGGGCCAGAGGAATCAGTCTTTCCCATCAGCTCCTCTCGAACAAGGGCAATTCCCTAGTAAATGATCTCCCTGTTTCCATTCTCCCTGTCCTACACCAGGCTGGTCACGGCTCAGCCAGAAGGATCTTTTTAAAATGACAGCAATGCCATGTCATCCCCCTGCTTCATTTCCTCTAGTGTGATGGTTTTGTTCGTTTTGTTTTTGTCGTCTCTGTCAGGGTAAGTTCCTTCTCAGGGAGGGTCAGGAGGTCCTCCTGTGACCTTAGGCCTAGCCAGCCTGGTTTAGCTCATAGAACTCCTCTCCACTGGCTTACTCACAACACTCTTTTCTGCCATTTGTATTGGTTGGACCATTTTGTCCATTTCTTTCTAGATCCATCAATCTGGGTCATAGAGCTGATCAGTTTTTTTCTAGACAGGATAACTCTTAAGTAAATGCTCAGTTATTTCATGGGAAAATCCATAATGAACAGATATGCTGAAGTCCATAAAATGGGACTAAGAGCTGATCTCAC
The DNA here is from genome assembly GCA_963573935.1 of Arctocebus calabarensis. Classification (NCBI taxonomy): domain Eukaryota; kingdom Metazoa; phylum Chordata; class Mammalia; order Primates; family Lorisidae; genus Arctocebus; species Arctocebus calabarensis. The sequence goes on from CAUYON010012651.1 coordinate 1,104, forward strand.
CATGAAAGCATGTGGCACTGGGAAAGATGGGAAAAGAGAATGAGGAGAGAAAACGGGAGGCTGGGGGGAAGGAAACTATAGAAACTGGTGGCACAAAAGGTAAGAGGTGAGTTACTGAAATAATATGGCTGTAAGATTTATTCATTATATGCGAAGTGGAGTAATATTAATTCTGCATGCACCATGATGAGTTAAGTACTCATATTGTAATCCCTAGAGCATTAACTTAATATATACAACAAAGCAAAATAGATTAAAAAACCAAAAGAGAAAAATATAAAATACTAATAAAAATGGTTGTATTGAGTAAAAATTAAAAAGGCAAGAACGAAGGAAAAAGAAATGAAGAGCCCACAGAAGATACAGAAACAAAAAGATAGTAGACATATCAGTCAGGACTCAGCAGAGAAACAACCAGTGGGCTATGTAGACATGTAAAAGCAGATGAATTACGGGAATTGGTTCATACAGTTATGGAGGCTGAGAAGTCCCTTGATAAGTCATCTGTAAGCTGGAGAACCAGAAAGCTGGTATTAAAATTTGGTGTGGGTCTAAAGGCCTGAAAATCAAGGATGCTAATGGTGAAACACTCAGTCCAAGGCCTAAGACCTGGGGATTGGGGGAAGAGGTAGGGATGCTGGCTTAAGTCTCAGAGTCTAAAGGTTCAGAAACCAGGAGTCCTGATGTATAGGGAAGGAGAAGATGGATGTTCTGGCTCAAGAACAGAGAGTGAAATTTCCCTTCTTTTCCCCTTTTGTCCTCTATTCAGGTGAGCCCTCGATTGGATAGCACCCAGCCACAGTGATGAGAGTGGATTACCTTTATCCACTCTACCCTTTCAAACACTAATCTCTTCTGGAAACACTGTCACAGACACACTCAAATAATGTTTTACCATTTACCCGGGGATCCATTAATCCAGTCAAATTAACCGTCCCAACAGACACAAATTCAATCATATCAATGATTACTGTACACGTTTTGGTTTCCTGGGAGTAACATCATAAATTACTACAGACAAGGTGGCTTTTTAAATTTTCTTTTGGAAACAGAGTGTCACTTTGTTGCCCTTGGTAGAGCGCCATGGTGTCATAGCTTACAGCAAGCTCAGACTCTTGGGCTCAAGTGATTCTCTTGCTTCAGCCTCCCAAGTAGCTAGGACTATAGGCACCAGCCACAACAGCTGGTTATTTTTAGTGACGAGGTCTCACTCTGGCTCAGGCTGGTCTCGAACCTGTGAGCTCAAGCAATCCACCTGTCTTGGCTTCCTAGAATTCTAGGATTACAGGCATAAGCCACTATATTTGGCCTGAGAATTAAACTCTTGACCCTTAGGTTTATAAGGCCAGTACTCTAACCACTGAGCTGTGGAGCCCAGGCTTAGGTGGCTTAAAAACAACAGAATTTATCTTCTCACAGTTCAGGTGGCCAGAAGTACAAAATCAAGGTGTTGGGAAACAATGGTTTCTTCTGGAGGTTCTGAGGGAGAATTTGTTCCATGCTGCTCTTTAAGCTTCTGGTGATTGCCAGTAATTGGCAAGTGTTTCCTGGCTTATTAGCTGTGGTATTCCAATCCTTATCTTGGTTTTTACAAAGCCTTCTTCTCTCTGTGTTTGCCTTTCTCTCTCTCTCTCTTTTTTTTTTTTAAAAAGACAGAGTCTCACTTTATCGCCCTCAGTAGAGTGCTGTTGCATCACAGCTCACAGCAACCTCCAGCTCTTGGGTTTAGGCGATTCTCTCTCTCTTTCTTTTTTTGGCTGCCGAGTTTGAACCCACCACTTCTGGTATATGGGGCCGGTACCCTACTCCTTTGAGCCACAGGCACCACCCGTTAGGCAATTCTATTGCCTCAGCCTCCTGAGTAACTGGGACTACAGGTGCCTGCCACAATGCCTGGCTATTTTTTGGTTACAGTTTGGCTGGGGCCCATTTGAACCTGCCCCCCTCGGTATATGCGGCCAGCACCCTCCTCACTGAGCCACAGGTGCCATCCTGCTTTTCTCTTCTTATGAGGACATCAGTGATTGGCTTTAGGGTCTGTCCTAATCCAGTATGACCTCATCTTAACTAATTACCATCAAGGCTACATTCTGAGGTTTTAGAAGGAAATGAGGGGCAGACATTATTCAACCGATTATAAATGTTAATGGATTAAATATACTAATTGAAAGGCAGAGATTATCAGGATTTTCTTAAAAGCTTGACCACAAGCTTGTAGAAGATGGGGACCAAGACAGAGTCAGGTATATTGCTCTATTCTCAGCACCATCCACAGTGCTTGGCCCAGAGCAGTAAGATTTTTGACTAGCCTCTTGTGTAGAGAGCAAGCCGTGAGGTGATAGGGCCCCTGAAGCTTGGGAGAACGTCCAGGGGATGACTGCCCCTTTACTGGCCCTCCTCAACAGATAATAACATTTTTTCTAAGCTTTGACTTTTAACCCAGCAGAATAAAAACATGTTTTCCTTAAAACTTTAGCTTTTAACTTCACAGCTGCACTTCAAAGCAGTCACGTACATTTCCCAGCTAATCTTGTAGATATGTAGTATTGCCCATATTTTAGAGGTCATACAGTAATAATAATAGAGTATGTTTACCTGGGAATTTGTGCCTTTTTCTCTTCTCATAATTAAGTTGAAAATGTGTCTAACTTCCTTGAAAAACAACTTTGTACTGCCTCCTTAAAAATAAAGCTGTTTGGGCACTTGGGTGCTGGTGATAGAAATATCCTAGTCTTCCCCATCCCATCTTTGCCTCTCAATTTCATCTCTGTCTCTCATGTTTTTGTCTTTCATGTTTTATTTCATCTATTTTATTTCAGTATTTCCCATTAGCTCTGGTTCATTTACTTTTCATACTGGTTCTCAAGACTCTGGTTGGCCTCAAATGGTATTGTTCCCCAGGTAACTGCAATGTTACACAATTGCTGCTGATTTTGCCAGGGTGTTGTAGGGGTGGAGGGGCAAATGGCCAAGGGTGTTTGCAGAGAGAGTGATCTCAGTCATGTCACATGAAGAAAAGCCCCAAGAATGGAGCTTTATAAGGAGCTGCTACATTAGGAAAATAGTGATGATTCTCTGGGGAGGGATCATTTGGGGTGTCCCAAACCCTTTCTGCCCGATCGAAAGGTTTCCAGCTTGCTACTGCTTACAGCTATGGTAGTTGCAAGGCCTTTGGCTTTCAAAGCTACTGAGCAACTGGGAAACAGGTTGGGAATAAGGAGTTGGAACACCACAAACCTCACTGTTTTCCCAAGGTTTGGCCTTTCTCCTCAGATTGTTGCAAGGTTTTGATTAATTTCCAGAATGCTAAAAAGTTGGTTTTGACAATTTCTGTAGGGACTGACTCACTTTGCCTTGCAAGAAGGAGCAGATTCTTAAAGGCCCTTTTTAAGCCATACTTTAAGTGCTTTAACCCTTTTATTTTGGGGCTCTGATGCAGTCTTGACTGAGGAAAGCCATCAAGAAACAATTCTTTCAAAAGGTGTAATCTCTATAGGAAAAAAAAAAAAAGAAAGAAAGAAAAGAAGAAACAGTTCCAAAATGCTTCTAGGAGGAGAAAATAGTTTTAAGCAATGCTCCAGACTCAACCCCAAGATGCCACTTGTGCTGGAATGCCTCTGGCCCAGCCATTTGGCACTGGATGTGCAGGGAGCATGTGTGTGAAAACATAAATTACAAGACCTGAGTTACTAAAGAACCATGACTGGGGCATACCCAGAAAACTCTGACAAGGAGTAACTAGTATATGTTGATGATCATGGAGGGTTATCCAAGTTCAGCTCCAACAGTGAAATGAAAGTCCCTTGAACTAACAGCAGGTGTCAACGTGCCCAGCGACATGTCAGTAGCAGTAGAGTGGTGGACAGAGTGTTTTCTTGAGGCTACTGGGCGTTCAGGGGTGATGCCAGGCCCTCAGTTTTGGAAGCCCTGACTGTGGAATGGAGGTCACAGAAGCACATGACCAGAGCAGCTGAGGCTGATCTCTTGAACCCAGACATTCCCTAGAAAACAGTCTGGGAGCCTTAGCATGACATGAATTTAAATATTAAGATATGTAGCTTTCTTTTAAATCACAAACTAATGAGCAGTAAATTTAAGCAATAAATTTTAGTCGGAACCCTGTTAAGGAAAAAAAAAAAAAAAAAACCCAAGTAATAATATTACTTAAAAGACTATTTCTCTCTCTCTCAGTGCATTGCTTGACTAGACATTATAAAACCCAGATGCTCTTCAAGGGTGTGGCCGATACTTTATGCATGTACAAGGGGACGCATAACATTCACAGCCCGCACTTACCCTCACTCTGTGCCAGGCGCCGTGTTTTGAGCATGGTCTGCAGATTGGTGCCAGAACACGAGTAGAGAATGAGTATTTAAACATTTTCAGAGCAATTTTACATCACTGGAACTTCCAAACATGATTATTGTTCTAGTATTTTATTTTCATTGTGCTTTACAAAAATATCAGTCCAAATTTGAAAAACCAAAACCAACAAACAGACGAATAAGAAGACCCAATAGATCTTTAGTTCAGGTAGTTTGAGAAGTACTGTTCTGTAAATGCTATTATTTCCATTTTACAGATGAGAAACAGAAACTAGAGAAATTACTTTTTTTAAACATTCATATTTACTTATTTTTCTATGTATTATAATTTTACATTTAATGAGATATCCAAAGTCCTGGTTAGCTTCTACCTTTACTACTAAAGCACCAATGAGATAAGCTCCAAAATAGTGTTTACTTTTCAATCTGAGCTTGTAAATGTTCTTAAAATGTAAAATTAAAATACAAAATAACGTCAAATATTTTAGCTTTTCAAATAAATACAGCATTCTACGATATAACAGTATTCTCAAAATTTAAATTCTTACATATCACTTTAAATCACAAATATATTTGCAATTTGGTTATAGTTATTAGTAAAGAAAAAATCTAATCCATCCACAAAAATAGTATTCTGTAGCAAGAAAGCGAATGAACAAAAAATAAATTATAATGGCTTTATCTTAAATGTTCCTGAGGGACGGGAGGGGAGGGTAATTGGTGGGACCATACCTACATTGTGTCTTACTAGGATACATGTGAAATTTACTAAATGTAGAATCTAAATATCTTAACACAATAATTAAGAGGGTGCCGTAAAGGCTATGTTAACCAGTTTGATGAAAATATTTCAGATTGCATATATAAAACCATCACATTTTACCCCATGATTACATTAATGTAAAAAGCTGTGATTTAATAAAAAAAAAAAAAATGAAAAAAAAGAGGAAAAAATAGACATTCCTACATAAAGAAAAAAAAAATAAAAGTAGAAGGGTTAAAAACAGTGGGACATATTTATCTAATAGAATTGTATTGTATACAGCAAAGAAAATGAATAAATTGGCAATTTACTGTTGGGTGATCCTGCTTCCCCCCCCCAAAACCAAGAAAAATTACATATTCCTAAACATTTCTTACCAAGTACCAATACAATCACAAGAATAAGAATCTTTTATTGCTAAATCTTAGGAGAAGAAAACACACCAACCAAAAGTACATGAACCTCCAAATCAGAGTATTCGTATTTCTGCTTACCTTCAAGTGTTGTAATTGGTATGTACTCATTCCTTGGATACAAAGAAGCCTAACCACAGCCATATCTATACCACAAAGCTAAACAGACAAGAATCTGCAAAAATATCATTAAGGAAACACAGAGACTCAGAGAAGTATAAACTTAATTCCCAAGTGCTCTAAAATTTTCACAATTTCCTGGAACTAAACCAATATAGAACCTATTTCTTATAGAGAAATAAAAACTTTAAACACTTTGCAGGTAGAGTGCTAATGAAGTAAGAATTGGGCAAATTCCATGCTATCTACTTAGAAATTTTAAATTACATAAGAAAGGTTTTATAGATAAGTCCTTTTCTTTCTTTCTTTCCTTTTTTTCTTTTTTCTTGAGACAGTCTCACTACATCACTCTTGGTAGAGTGCCGTTGCATCGCAGCTCACAGTAACCTCAAACTCCTGGACTTAAGTGATTTTTTTAAGTCCCACGTAGCTGAGACTATAGGTGCCTGCCACAAAAATGCCTGGCTACTTTTTGGTTGTAGTTGCCAGTGTTGTTTGGCAGGCCTGGGCTGGGTCTGAACCCGCCAGCTCCTGGTGTATGTGGCTGGCGCTCTGGCCGCTGAGCTACAGGTGCCGAGCCACTTACAGTGATTTCTCACCCAATCCAGAGATGTTATGTCAAGTGTTGGGACAGGAAAATAATTTTCAAAATTTGTGTACAATAAATCTAAAGTTTGTCAAATTTGTAAGGCTTTTATCCAGTTTACCCCTTTTTGCTAGTTCAAACATCTCTACTGCATTTTCTATTTTATTTTGTTTTGTTTTAGATATTAATTACTTGCCATAGGACATGTTTAACAAGTAGGTGCTGGGATTTGAACCCAGGTGGGCCCATTTCACGTCTGTGGCCCCTGAGAAGCAGCATCTTACCACAGACAGACATTTGGCTCCTGGCTGTGGCTGCAGCAGATTTTAGCAGAGCCCTTCCATTTAACGACTCCAAAGTCCACTAGTGACCTTGAGCTGACCTATCACTGGGCAGGAGGTAAGCAGGGGGTAGCTGACAAGGCCCGGCCACGAAGTTGGAAGACTGGGTATTTGTGTTAATAATTGCTGTGGTCAGAAAGCCCCGGGTTCCAGCCACAGAAATGAAGGTTCCAGCACATGGCACTAGTTACCAAGGGTTTCACAGCTGTGATCAATTCACATTTTCTCACTCTGAACGCAGGCTTGGTCTATGGGGACTAATGTGAAGAGGTGTAAAAATAAGTTCTGTTTCCAGCTAGATTAATTACGGGCTGTGCTGAGACCCCAGCGCGGACTGCCTGGGATGCAAGATTAATTGGGTCAGGCCCCCCGTCCAGCTGAAGGAAGGCCACACTGGCGGGCCCAGGGCTCCCCCAGGGCACACAACTGAAGGTGCAGAGAAGAGGCATCTCCGGGTCGCTGTGGCTCACACGGCAACCTCTCCATAATCCTCCCTCCCCTCCCACCTGTCTGTCCCAGAGCTGGGAAGATTAAAATGAGACAATGCCTGCAACATGTTTAGCACGGGATGCAGAAGGTAGGGGTGCTCAACCACAGGCAGCTGTGATGCGTTGTCATGGTTATTTACTTTTATCATTATTTTACACATCTTTCTCTTCCTACTAAATCCTGAGTTCTTTGAGAGCAGGGACTTTCCTTAACTTTTCTTCAGAAAAATGTGGAAGGCAGAACACAGGTCAGGGTACTGGCCTTTGATGCATGATTTTCCAAGCTGCTAAGTGAATTATGAAGTTAAGAAGTGACACATCTGAGAAACAGCTGCAGAGATTTCTTACTTTGCCTGGAGACAGAAGTCACAGGTGGTGGGGCAGGGAGAGTCTCTTGTGTGTGAAGAAAGAATCTAGGTGATGGATATAAATCACGTTTTCTGTTCCTGCTAACAAGTGGAGATCAGTACACTTAAAATACAGTTGTGGAGGTGAGGTGTTTTTGGCCAGCAGAGGACTTTGCTAGAAAGTTGTAGGGGCTCCTTCAGGGCATTCCAAGGGCAAGTGACAGTGACCCTGAGAGCAGGGTCCTGGCCCTGTTGGGTCAGAACTTTGCAGGAATGGTGACCACGGAGCCTGTTCACGCGCTATAAGTGGGCCCAGTGACACAGGTCACTCACAATAACATGGCTCTTTTAGAGCCTGCATGGAAATAGTGGCTCAGCCAGGCAAAGGGGGCAGGTGCCTCTGAACTGAGGTTTGGGCCAACCCAGAACGGGAGGTACTAATACCTGGGACGTGCTGAGCCAAGCACTAAGTGAGCACCTGCCCAGCCTTAGTTTATCAATTCTCACAACAGCCTTTTATGGTGAGTACAAGTGATGCCCCCACTTTGTATATGATGAAACCGAGGCTTAGATGAGGGAAGTAGCTTATTCAAGGTTACTAATCTCCGTTCTGGGATTTTGTAACCCTTAGCTTCAGGCTCCTCTCCCTCACAGTACATGTTTCTCATTTCCCCTCTTACTGTGGGTGGCTCTGGGGGAATGTTCACCGTGAAGCCCACCTTTCACTAGTCTTGGCAGGTGACCAGAGTCAGGACAAGCAAACTCTCCTTGGTGGGGAGATGGTGGGGGTGGGTCTGTGACAAAGTGGCCGTAGCACTCCTGCTGCCCCATGTCAGGGGCCATCCTGGCTGCCACTCTGCCTGTATCCCTAGCTACTACCCAGCACTTACCTAATACATCTTCTTGCAGCTAGAGTTAGTTGGAATTGGTTTCTGTCCTTGTGTCTGTCCGGCCCTGACAGACACAGTCATAGGCTGCCTGGCAGAGGCACCAGCAGAGGACGGGGAGCCAGGCAGCCTGGGTCCAGATCTCGCCCTCCCAGTTGCTCCAGGCCATGGCAGTGAGCTGTGGCTGCCACAGAGCCCCCTCTCTGGAGCCCTCAGCATGGAGTGAAGGGACTCTGGAAGGACTGAGAGGCCTGCGGAGAGCTGACAGACAGGAGACCCTGCTGCTCTGCCCACCCAGGGCGTGCCAAGCTCAGACCCCAGGTTTCCAGGTCACGTGCCCACTAGCCCAGCTGTATCTATATCTTCTGAGTGATGCACAGAGGTGGTGGCCTTTGTCCCCTTTCCTGGTAGCTCTGGACCTGCTTAGGCTAACAGCTGAGGAGGCTGCTGGGTTGGACCGCAGCACACCTTTCCCCCAGGTTTCAACTCTGGCTTGGCCCCTCCACTGCCGCGTTTGACTCCGTGGCTCCCTCCCTCCTGCTCCGAGAGGGCCTGATACCAGGCATGTGAGCTGGTCAGCAGATGACTCTGCAGTTTATCCTGGAAGAAAAGGCTTAGTTCCCAGCTATGGGAATGTGAAGTCTCAAGAAACAGGACGGTGAGGGGCTGCTGTCATGCCTGTGTGTGAGAGGCCAGCCTATGCTCTGCTCACCTTGGCTGATACCTCCGAGCAATTACACTCTGCTTACTTTGGCTTCTCCAATTCCCTGCAGGATTGTTCTGCCCAACTGGCCAGCTCCACTGCACAGGCAAGCCAGTTTGGTTGGGAAAACGCCAGCCAGCTCATTCTCCAATCTGATGTGTTCCTTGCCCAATGTGAGATTCTTCCATCTGACCCTGAATTTTTTCCTATTTTTCCTGGCTCTTCACATGGCTCACTGGCCAATCTCTTGGGCATCAGACCTTCCGGAGTCCTGCATTGAGAATCCTGAGGCGCTAGCAAAGAGACCCAGCAGGGTAGAAGATCGGCTTAAAAAAAAAAAATAGGAAAAAAAGGTAAAGAATGTGTGATTCTGTGAGCTCATTCAACAATATGGAAGGCATTAGTTTTCAATTAGAGTTTAAACTTGAAAAGCAAAATAAATACTAATAGGCTAAAGCAATCAATTCATTAATCTTATGGAGCCATTTCTTTTCATTTGATAGGGTATAATTATTTACAATGTATTTATTTTTATTTAATTTTTGAGTAGGTGATATATGCACATGATTCACAAACCAATAAATTATGAAAACTTACACAGATATACAGAAAGTTTCCATTCCCACAATATCTCTCATCTGCCCTGCCCCATTAACAATGACAATTTAATGTTTTTTAGGGACTAAAATCTGCATTTCAAACCAATATTGATCTTCCTCTTGGCTTAGTTTTAACTTAATTTTATTCAACAGATTTAAAAAATAAACTATTTTCTCACATCTTTTGAGATGACAAAATAATAAAGTGTGTCACACATAACCGAGTGTGTGTCGCCATCTTTGTGATTCTTGTCACTGCTGTTTTTATGAGCCAGAGTCTCCACAGATCTCAGATGACCTGATAAAGAAACGTTGTGCCTCAAAATCCCGGAAAAATTTGTCATGTCAATTTGAGTGTTACTGTCCATGTACTCAATGACAAATATTACATAAAAACACATCCACAGTAGCAACCAAATGTTAAAAGCCCTAAGAAGAGTCTCTGGCCAGTCATGACTTCTGTCCCTTTAGGGTCTTAGACTGTCACTAGGAGACTGTTCTTTTAGACCAGTGATTTTCAACCTGTGTATAGTGAAAAATTTTCAAGAGCATTAATTAAATTCCTTTTGAAAGAAGTTCAAAGC
>CAUYON010012652.1:0-16572 GCA_963573935.1 Arctocebus calabarensis
CCCAGGGTGACAGCTTGAGGCTCTGTCTCAAAAAAAAAAAAAAGCTGACGGGGAGCCAATGACAAGAAGAGAAGGGTGTCTAGGCAGCACACAGGCTGCAGGTGGGGACACCAAGCACAAAAGCACTGCCCTCTCCCAGCCCAGCCCCGGGGCTGAGCAGCAGGAAGCCTCAGGGAATTGACGTTGATTCCACACAGGTTAAAAAAAGAAAAAAATAACAACAACCCAACCCTCAGCTCGCCTGGTGCCTGGGAAATCTAATAAAACTGCCAGTTCCTCCTCAGCCCAGATAAAAGGAGAAGGGCCCATTTCCATCTGTAATTACATTTGACTCACAAAATGGTCCCCCAGTGGGGAGCGAGACCCTGAGAGGGGCCCTTGTGCAGGGAGAGGCTGGGGTCCAGCATCTTGGCTGAGCCAGGGCCCAGATGCCGCTCAGAGCACCAATTTCCCAGCCCACCAAACGATGTCCATGGAGATGAAAAATGTGGATGCTGACAGTCCATGATGGCAATCAGCCCGCTGCAGGCCACACTTGCTGCACACACACTCCCACCATTGATGCGCGGAGCCACGGTGCTCCCGAAAAGGTCACTGCGCACCTCCCGCCTCCCTCGCAACAGCTGTTTCTGCATTCAGCGCACCTGCTCATCTTTTTCTAATGGGCCATCCATCACTCCTGCAAGCATTTTTCTAGGAGAGAGACAGGATGGAGAGGGACACCAGATGAACATAGACACGGCAACTGAGAGCCCAAAGAAGGAGGGGATGTGGAAAGGGACAGGGCAGAGACGGGGAGAGATGGACAGACAGACAAGTACAGATGCGGAGTGAGAGGCAAAGGCAGGGTGTGGAGAGACAGCAACACAGAGAGACACACTGACACAGACATGAGGAAGGACCAAGATAACGACCCTGTGACACTGGAGAAGTCAAAGATACAGCCAGAAAATGAGAGAGAGACACAGAGACGGCAGAGAGACTGCTGGAGATGGCAAAGACCCACCCAACAAAAGGGCAGGTGCCAAAAGACAGAGAAAAACAAGTTAAGCCAGAGGCAGGGCCAGCAGGTCCATCCCTGATGTCAGGCTTGGGTGGCCCTGAGCTGGCAGCATAGGTGAGCGGGGCGAAGATCTCTGAGCAGGCCCCCAGGAGCCTAGTGCCATCCCATGATAATAATGGCAGCTCATTCTGGTTAAGCTCCTCTAATGGGCCAGGTATACTGAGCACATTCCAGGCCTCATCCCCTCTAAGCCTCAGACAACACCAGATTATCCCCATTTCACAGACAGGGAAAGCAAGGCTCAGGGAAGAAAAGTGATTGCCCAGAGTCATGGCCAGACAGTGGCCAGCAGATCTCCAACCCAGGTCTCTTCCCTCTGGCCTCAACCCCTTGGCCCAAGTGCTTTCCCCTGCCCCACTCTTTTGACTAGTTTGGCACATGTCACTTGCTCAGAAGCCTTCTGTAGCTAGCTCCATGTTGCCCTAAGGATAAAGCCAGCCTCAAGATCCTTTGCAGATAAACAGCACTCCTGAGCCCCCACAGAGCTGGAATATCAATCACTAAACCACCCCATCCTTCCTTTCCCAGAGTCACCTGAGACCTGAGTCAGCAGTGACTTGACACTACAGGGGCTACCAAAGGGAGAAAAAAGCCTGGTTTCTGAGCCAGCCATTGACTGAGAGGCCTTAAACGCAGTCTTGTGGGAGCTGGGGCCAGGACCATGCCCTGGTCCACTCCACTCCAGGAGGCTCCCTGCATCCTGCCCTGCTGCCCATACATTCTCCAGCTTGGTGACCATCCTCCAATTCCAGGACAACACGAGGCTGCAAGGGTGGCCTTGCCCAGCTCAGGAGGAATCATGGGCCTGGACAGGTATGTGCACAGAGGGAGCAGCTGAGACAGGTCGTGCTCCTGGCAGGGATGCCTGCCTGACCCAGGCCCCTCACCTCCAACCCAAGTGTCTACTGCTGACCCCAACACCTGGGAGCCCAGCTCAGCCAGGTCTCACCTTGGCACCCTGGGCATGCTACTTCACCTTGATGAGCCTCAGTTTCCCCATCTGCCCAGCAGGGACACCACCCCTGCCTGCTCCCTAGGAAGAGCTGTGGCACTGTCATAGCAGTGAGGATGAAGGGATGTGGCCCCCCTAGAGAGGCCCTGCCACGCCAGCTGAACTGTCCCACCCGCCTATCATGCAGCCTCAGCCACAGACTGCTCAGGCCCACCAGGGTGTCCAGGGGGTGAGAACCTCAGCACCATCTCAACCTTTGTGAGTCACATGCAGGGCACCCCCTTCCCCCATCCCCTCCTTCTCGGCTAGTTTCTGCAGGTAACAGCACCCGCTGCACAAAGGTTTGGGTGGGCACTTTCCGTGGTGATGTCCCCCGTGAATGTGGCAGAAGTGGCCACCCTAAAGGCCAAGAGCACCTGCAGTCCCACCTCTCATTCAAACACCCTATGCCCAGAGGTGGGTGAACAGCCCCAGTTGATAGAGGCCAGGCCCTCGCTTGCTGCCCCCTCAGGTGACACCCAGAGCTCCTTGCCGGTGGGTGGCTTTCGGGGCGTGTAAGTGCCTCAGTGCCACCTCCCTAGGCTGTCACCATCCCCATAGGAGAGGGGCCGTGTGCATTCGCCCGCCTTCTCCTCCTCCTCTCCCTTCTCTCCCTGTGCCCCCCTCAGTGGCCCTGGGCCACCTCTCTCTCCGGGTGCCACCTCAGACAAGACTGCTCAAAATAAACATGGGGGTGGATCGTTTCCCGCATAGCAATGTCTGGGAGCTGAGGGAGTCGAGCAAAAATACCAGCGGGCCCGCACAGAGCAAGCCGAACAATGGCTGTCACTGGAGCTGCTTTAAAGGGAACATTTTAGAAATTCTACCTCCCCCTCACTTTTTCTTTAATTAATTTTTGTGAGGCTCCAGACGGCGGGTGGTAAGCTCCCCCAGGGTGACATGGGTTCAAACAGGCTCATAAGCAGCGACCAACAACTGAGCACCTACTGTGTGCCAGGCTCCTTAATGCATTTGACCTTCCCTGTCTCTCTGCAAGAGGAGAGGACACCAGCTGTGGGAAGCTACATGACTCACCCAGGACCACTCGGCTGGTCAACAGAACCAGGGTTGGAACTCAAACTTTGGACGATTTTGCCTCCCTGAGCAGCAGCCTTCCAAGGGTGCAGGGAGGGAGAGGGGAGAATCTCTTAATTAGAACCACCCCAGGGTGACTAGACTCACTGTCACTCTGCCAGCGCAGGACCTGGCGTGTGGTAAGGAAATGGTGACCCAACTCTAGGGGGGAATAGCATGCAGTTAAGGTACCTCTTTCTTTGATGAGGAAACTAAGGTGGGCCCTGGGATGGGGCAGAGAAGACAAGCAGTGAGAACAGCCTCTCAGCCTGGGGTGCCTTGAGTGACAGGTGTCTGTAGCACAAGAGATGCCTACTATTCCCGAAGGAGGAGCTCTGCCAGGTTCAAAGTCAGAGAGCTTGCTCAGACGGGATATGGTAAAAGATGGGGACAGACCAGACAGAGAGACCCTGAAGAGGATAGGGTAGGGACCATTGCATGGCCTGGCTGGAGGGCAAAGGGAGAAGCTGGACCCAGAGGGGACAGCTGCCCAGGCTGTGGTGTCCCCCTTGGATGGGAATGGTGAGAAGGCAGGTACAAGTAGTGTGCTGGCAAATAGGCCTCTGAAAAACAATCCTGATTTGTAGCATCTGCCAATTTCCATGGTGTAAATACTCCCTCCATGGCCAATTTCAAGCTACCAACCGTTTAACAACCAGGTTACAAAGTTCCTGAGTGTTAGAAAATTCACTCTCACAAGCTGCTTCTAGTAAGCCACTGGAAAGGACAGTGTCCAGGCCCTGGTACAACAGGGCTGTCACAGGCCCCTTGGTGCTGCCCCTGCCCAGAGACTGGTGGCAGCCAGTAGCGCAGAGACACTTGTTCCCGGCAGGACCCTCCCTGGGAATGGTGGCCCTGCAGATCTTTGGCCCCTGGCAGGCCAGTTTAGGATCAGGCCAGAGGCTGCTTCTAAGCAAAGGGGTAAAGGCTCCCAATCTCACCAGCTTTACCAGGCAGAGAGCCTTCCCTAGAGGCCTTTTTAATTAAGCTGGAATGGCTGGCAAACCAGCAGCTCCAAACACAGTGTCACAGCAGCCCCAGGGGCCGCATTTAAATAAATTGAATGGAGCTAGTGCTCAGTGAGCTAATGAGGAGGGAAATGAGAGAGTGTGGCCCCCACCAGCGCAATGGCCTGGGTGGGGGGTCTCGGCAGAATGGGAAGCAAAGGGGGTGTCGAAATCCCAAACCCAACCCTGCTGGGTGTCAATCCTGATGCAGAAAGAGGTGGGTTCAAACCTGGCCCTGGCCTTGTTGTGGGACCTCAGGCCAATGACTTCACCCCAGGCTTTGGGTTTTTCCACTGCCACATGGGATGCCCTCACAGCGCTGGGGTGTGGGTCCAGAGAGCCCTCCCACTAGTGGCTGGTACATGGCAGCAGCCAGAAAATGGTGTTTTTCCAAATGGAGCCAGGATTGGACTTGCCATCCAGCCTATACCCCCTCAGGCCCACTCCTGTGCCCCCGCCTCATACCCAGACCACAGTGCCGCTAAGGCGGGAGATGGAGGGAGCCCTCCTTAGGGCTCAGCCCACCTCATGGGGCTAGGAGGCAGAGCCGTTGAGACGGGGACAGGATGCTGTGCGCACAGAGGAGGGTCCTTGAGTGTGAGTGGGAAGGTCTCGATTTTGTGCCAAGAGCAATGGGAGTGATAGAAGTTTAGAGGCAGGGGAGAGCCCCACCAGACTGGCCCTCTGGAAAGGTCACCCCAGCAGCTTAGGGAGAATAGATAGAGGCTCAGAGAGAGGTGAGGGACAGGAGTCAGATCAGGCAGAGACTGGCCGGGGATGGGCTGGCCTTGGTGTCCAGGCTTTAGGAGGCCTGGCCCTGTCAGGCTTCACTCATGCAGCTCATCCATCTACTCAGCAGACACCTGGGCTCTCCCTTCTCTGAGTTGAGCCCTCGGCTGGGCACCAAGGTTCACACGATGAACTAGACCCAGCCCTGGGCGGGGGACAGATACACAAACCTGCCCTGGCAGGGCTCCAGGTGCCCTCCCCCAACCCGGCCTGAGCTGGCCACCCGCACACTGGCCTGCTCGTGGTGCTCGATGCCCATGCTGACAGTGTTAACCAGGATGGCCATCATGATGCCACGGTTGAAGTACTTGCTGTCCACGATGCCCCGCAGCTTGGCTCGTGTCTCACGCCACACGGCCCCACAGAGCCGGGCTGGCCCGTCTGCCTGCTCCTCCTCGTCCTCCTTCTCCAGTCCCGAGGACGCCCCATCCTCACTGCTCTGGGCCCCGTCCCCATCTGCCTCATCCTCGCCACCACCAAAGCCACCAGAGCCTGAGCCCTCCTGGCCTGAGTCGGTGCTGCCCAGGCCTGAGGGCCGTCGTCCTGCCTCGTGTTGGCAGCGGGGGCAGCTGGCAGGGTCAGAAGCCAGCGCGGCGGAGATGGGCTGCACCAACGCGTGGGGTGTTGGGTCCAGGGGGCTGTGTCTTGGGCACAGCTCTGAAAAGCAAAGAGAGATAGGTCAGTGCCCATCCCAGGCCCATCCCACCCCCAGACACAGCCCCTTGAGTACTGGGCTCTCACACCTGGTCTGCCAAGAGCTGGCCCCACCTGGTGGGACTAGAGGCCCGGAGTACAGGACTTCCTGGGGAAATATCCTCCCCTCTCTGGGTTTTGTCTGCCGCTGCATAGAGGGGACAGGAGTCTCCACCTCACAGGCTGTGGGAGGGCTCTCTCCATTAACACGTGTGACAGGCTCAGCACAGTGCCTTGCCCACATGTCCACATTAACAGCCCATCACTCATGACCAAGGCTCTGGGTCAGTCACTGTACAAAGCCTCCCAGAGTGCCAGTCACAGAGTCTGGGGACTGCATGCGATTCTGAAGGAGCCAGACCCTTGTGGAGGGTGCTGCCGTACGGAGGAGGCCAACGTGACCACGTGTGCTCACTTGTCCTAGCCAGGCACGGGACTTGCTCCCCAGGGAAGGGAGGCTGCAGGGTCCTGGGCAGCAGGCCTCCCCCTGGAAGCCCCCAGGACAGGTGGGGAGGGGATGCGGGAGTGGGCAGGAAGGGCCAGCAGGGATCCTTCGAGAGTCTGGGCCTTGAACTCAAGTTCTGTGATCTGTGAGCCATTTCAGAGGTATCATAGAGTGCCCCGACTTCCTGATTCATTTCTTCTTTATGTATTTCTATATGTTCCTAAAATAAACACGTTTTGCTTATGTAAGCAAAAAAGTAACATCAAACAGAAAGAAAAACACACAAGGCCTGCCCTTCATGTCCATACTCACCTTGGGAAGTATGGTGAACCCCTTGGGAACCCCTGGGCAAGGCCCCCAACTCACTCCCTGCTCCAGGGCTTGGGGCAGGCAGCCACCCTCAGTCCCACTGCACCGTGGGAAGATAGGCCAAAGCCCTGCCTAGCCCTACTCACAGCCCCCACCTGCACCTGGGCCTGCAGTGACTGGTTTCCCAGGGAAAGGAAGAGGTATAATGGCCCACAGGCTCGAGCAAGTTCTCCCTCCTACACAAGTTCCCCAGGAGAGGATGCTAAGCAGCAGTGGGAAACCCCTTAGGTAAATATCCTTCCACCATGAACCCCTGAAAGGTAAGTGCCAGTCTTTCCCAGATCCCAGATCCCCCATATCCCAGCTCCTCCGTCTGTGGGCTAGGCCAGCCACCTGGGGCCTTCTCCAGACCACACCTGGATGGCTGGCCCCCAAGGCCTGGTGGGCAGCAGCTCCAAGGATGAATCCTCCTGCTTGCCTCCCTGAAGCTCAGATCCTCGGAATGTAAGGGCTGAAAAAACAGGGCCTCCCAGAGCAGGACCTGGGGTAAGTGACTCCATGACTTATGACCATGACTCATGCTAGGGGGTTCCCTATCCTCACTTTACAGACAGGAGCCAGCCCTGCTCAAGGTCAGGGCCACATCACACACTTTCTAACTGCACCACTCTCGGCACCAATGCCTGCTGGTTCCCTTTTAGGCACCGCCAGGGGGAGAAAGGGCTGGAGCAAGGGTCAGAGCCCTATTTACTGGCTTTGCTTTGCCTCCTCCTATGGGACCGGTTTGTTTCCGGCTAGAGGCAGGAACTCAGCAAAGCCCTGGTAACTCTGACACCCCGTGATCCTGTAGCAACCTGGGCCTTTGTTTTCCCATCTGTAACCTGGGGATAATCTCAGCCTCCTCTCTTTTCAAGACTGTTTCCTAGAACAGATGAGGTGATGAGATGAGTGGGAGACCCATTCCCAGGCCTGAAAACCTCAGGCTCAGAAACAGTTGTCCCCTGCAGAGCCTGGGCAGTGGCCCCAGGGCAGAAACAAAGCACAGGGTAGACAGTGTCCCCACCACAACATGCCTCTGTGGGCGGGCCTACAGCCCCGCGTGCCAGCTGCCTGACATTGCTGCTCAGGCATGCAGGCAGGTGGGCAGGAGATGGCAGCAGGAATCCAGAGTGCGGGCTGAGGCGGGCTGCAGGAAGGGAGGAATTTTAGAATTACAGGACTGAGGACAGGTAGTTGTTCATTTCTGGCAAGTGTGGGTCCCAGGGGCAGAGTCTAAGTCTACACACACACGGAGATCAGAAGGAATTCCTTCCTCCAGGGCAATGGCCGAGTCCCTGACTGCCTGGCTGGCCCAGGGCAGGCAATTGGGAAAAGGAGAGGACAGGAGTGGGGACATGAGCTCCTGAAACACCTGAGCATGAACAGAGCCTTAGAAGCCTAAGCCTGCTGGACCCCTCTCCAGGGCAGGGCAGGTGTGACGCCTTTGCACACAGCGCCCTTCTGTGTCCCCAGTCGACGGGCAGGACCACTTACTGTAGTGCCTAGGCTCCTTGGCATGCGGCCCGGGCTTGGCAGGGGCAGGGGCCCCTGGGCCCAGGGCCCGGCGCCGGCTCTGCAGGGCCTGGTAGAGGCCCAGGGCGCGGCGCTTGGCCTTGCGCAGGATGTGGCAGACGTACTGGAAGATCTCCTCATAGCAGTCCCCGGGCTCCGCGTAGCTGGCCACCGTGCTGGAGGACAGGTAGCGCTGCCGCTGCTCCAGCATCAGCCGGTGCTCCCGCTGCTTGGTCTCCGAGAACTGGGTCGCTATGACAACGAGGCACAGGTTGATCATGAAGAAGGAGCCCACCTGTGACCAACGGGAGGAGAGGACAGGGACAGGAATGGGGAGAGGGACAGTGGGGTAGAAGAGGGGGAAACGGGGAGGGGCCAGCAGGGAGACACAGGGAGATGGAGAGACAGGAGACGCAGAGACAGAGGAGGCAGAAATGAAGCATGGAAGTTCAGGGACCAACCAGGGACACAAAACAGGGGACAGAGGACAGACCAGGGAGACAGACAGCAAGAGACAGCCAGAATAGAGAAGCAATGACAAAGAGAGACGAGAGAGAGCGTGAGAAAGGCTCAGAAAAGATGGAGGGAGTGGAGGACACAGAGTGGGGGCAGGTGGGGACAGGGAGAGGGGAGCAGGGGAGGTGGAGGGGCCCAGAGAGACAGGCACAGACATAGATAGGGACAGGAAAAGATCACTGAGGCCTCACTCCAGGAGAAGGCAGTAGCTCCCCAGGCCTGGCTCCCTCAGATCCCAGGCCCCGGCCACCCTGCCATTTCACCTGGGACATTGGCATTGAGGCCACCCCCGTCTTGGGCCACTGGAGCCCTCTCCGCCTGTCCTTTCTAAGGCCCAAACTTGGCCTCAGCTGGGCCTACAGGCAAGAGAAGAAAAGCTCCCTCCAGGGTTTACTGGGTAGCTTTGTGCTTGGATGGGGATGGGGAGCAGAGGCTGCCCAGCTGGCAGGAAGCACCCTGCCCAGGAGCAGGCACCCTCTCCATCCCCCCACCTCAGCTAAGTCTCTGAACCAGCTCGGCTGCCCGCTGGCCAGAGGGGAGTATCTCTTCTTTCTCCTCCAATTTGCCCCCCAGAGGGCTCGCGTGAGCCCCATCCCCGTGCTGATCAGTCCTTCCCCCTCTCCCTCAGCACGACAGGGAGCTGAGGTTCTGGGGTGTGGGGGGCTCCCCGGCCCAGAGGGCTCTGGGAAAATCTCCTGCCTCTCAGCTATTCAGAAGATGCCCCTCATCCCTCCTCGGTCACCTGGTTCACAGCGTTCCCTGGAGAGTGGCCCTGCACCAGGCATGTGGAGGGCAATGGGGAGGCAATTTGGAATAAAACCTGGGCCCTCCCCTTTTATTGAGGGCATCTCCTTATGGGTTCAAGCCCTGACCTCCCCAGGAAAGCACTGGAGCTAAGCCAACAGCAGGCATGTCTCAGGCCACCTGCCAGCCTGTCCTGATCCCCCAGGTCAAGATCCTGCCAGCTCGGGATGGGGCATTGCTCCAAACGGCCAAGTGTCCTCTCCCACCAGCAGAACCAGAGAACCAGACTCGCGGCAGGAGAGAGTCAGAGGCAGCTCTCCTGGGAGTGAATCAGCTTGACATTTCGGAGACTGTGCTGTGGCTGAAGCAGCAGTCACTCGTGACAAGGTGGATGTGCTCGCTCTGGGGAGACTGTGTGGAAGGAAGGGCTGGCCTGGAAGGGGAGGTGAGCCTACCCCTCTGGGGTCATCCCTCACATGGCAGAGCTGCCAGAGTGGGAGACCTTCTGAGAATTTCTTTCTTTTTTTCTTATTTTTTTAGAGACAGAGTCTCACTTTATCACCCTTGGTAGAGTGCTGTGCCATCACAGCTCACAGCAACCTCCAACCCCTGGGCTTAGGTGATTCTCTTGTGTCAGCCTCCCGAGTAACTGGGACTATAGGCACCCGCCACAATGCCCAGCTATTTTTTTGTTGCAATTTGGCCGGGGCTGGGTTTGAACCCACCACCCTCGGTATACGGGGCCGGCGCCCTACCCTCTGAGCCACAGGCGCCACCCCAGACCTTCTGAGAATTTCAAGGAGCTCCATCAGGCCACCACCAAGGCTCTCTCCAAGCCTGCTCTAGAAGCAGCCTCAGCTTCAGAGCCTCCTGTCTTCCTACCCCAGGAGAGCAGGGACAGCTGGAGCCCTTCCGAGCTCCCACTCAGAGTCCGCGCCCTGGCTCAGGTCACGAGAAGAATGTATTCCCGGAGCTACACAGCAGAGACACGCAGCAGCAGCACAAGGGGGACTTAAATGCCCAGAGATGAGAAATGACGGCAAAGGGAAGTGATGGATGTTTCCAGGGGCCGCGTCTGACGAGCCCCTTCAATCACCCACTGGTCTGTGCCACTTAAAATAGCTCCTTCTGCTCCTTCCCACAGGTTCTCCTGACCCTGTGGGCTCCCTGGGGACTCACAAAGACCCTCCCCTCCTCTGGTCCCCTGGTCCATGGGTCCTGAGTTTGCCCCAGAGCCCTGGCACCCTGACACTTACTATGATAAGCAGGATAAAATAGATGAAGTTGTAGAAGGAGTGAGCGTCCATCACATAGTACATGATCTCCACCCAGCCTTCCAGAGTGATCACCTGCAGCCAGCACAGAACAGAGAGCCTGAGATGGCCTGCCCGGCCAGTGCCCCAGCCAGAGGCCCTACTGGGTGTTAGGACAAGTCTCGCACACTCTCTAACTCAGTACTTCTCACAGGATAGCCGGCAGCTGTCCTCACCCACATTACGCAGGCGAGGAAACAGGTTCAGAGAGGGGAGGTCACTTGTCCAAGGCCACACAGCCAAGAAGGAATGGAGCTGGGACTGGGGCCCCTTTCCAGTCTACAGCACTGGTGCTAAGCCTCCCCCACTCCCTCTTTCCCTCCCCTCTCCACACCTCCCCAGCTCTGGCATCAGTCACTTCCTCAGCACATAGGGCAACACAGCCCACCTCACAGGGCTGGGGTGCAGAATGTGATGACTCTGGTGTGACTCTGCCATGCCCCCTTCACACCCCAGCTCCTTCCCAGAGAGAGACGACCTTGGGAAAGACAATGCTGGGTCTTTGCTCACTTCTGACAAATGTGCAAGCAGGAACCCCTGGGACAGCCAATCCACCCTTTCACCAGAGGGTCCTAAACACAGCTTCTGAATTCCTGGTTCTACTGCTCCCCAGAGCAGAGTGCAGGGAGCAGCCCAGCTCCATAAGGGACCTCCTCAGGGGCCTCCTATCCCTCTCCCCCTGCTCTGCCCCTTCCTCCTGAGCGGGTGGGAAGGAAAGGAAGCATTTGCTACACACGGCTGCCTGCTCTGCTCACCTCATCTAGTGAGGGGGACTAGTAGCCATTTTAAAGGTGAGAAAACTGGAGCACAGAGAGGTCAAGCAGTGCACGCAACCCATCTCCTGCAGCATGCAGGCTGCAGAGTCAGCATGGCGCTCTGCACAGTGAGTGAGCCTGTGTACATACACGCACTGGATCACACAGTCAGATGCATTCCCTACGGACTCCAGAAAAACCGAGCCCTTGGGGCTCCCTGCAGCCAGGCATTTGCTCAGGCTGTCAACCCCCCCAGGAATGTTCCCTCGCCTTGGTCTGCCAGCCCCTTCAAGAGAGCATGACTCCCATCCCTTCTCTTTGTAAACAGACCTTCCTGCTGGGACCCATCTGTCCCACACAACCTGGGACTCTGGAAAGAATACAGGTTTGGGGGTCACCGAGAGATGGGTCAAAATCCTGACTTTGCCATTTAGTAGTCGTATGACCCTTGGCCAGCTAACTTGCTTCCTTTCTCAGTCTATAAAATGAGCATGATAATGCCTATTGTGCCAGCAAGTCGGGCACATTCCAATGAGATGGGGTGGCACGTGCCCAGCACCCAGCCCTGCCTGCCAGGTGGAGCTGCCCAGCTGATCCCGGCATCAGGTCAGTCCTGGGCCTAGGTGGACTCACCTGGAAGATGACAATCCAGGCATAACCTATGTTGTCAAAGTTGATGGCACCTTTGTGGGGGTTGGCACTGCCTGTGCGGCACACATTGTAGTAGCGGTTCCAATTGACACAGAGGCCGCTGGCATTGAGGTCCTGGCGCCCTGTGCCGAAGTCGTAGACATCGTCCTTGGACAGGCAGCACTCCCGGCCCTGCTCCTTAAGTGGGGGGATCTCATGGCAGCCCATGATGCCATTGTCCCCAGACAGGGAGCAGATGAAGGGCATCTCATCATCCTCCTCCGGCTGGTAGTAGGGCGGCAAGGCCACATCCCCTTGTCTGTCCACAGGTGAGAGTGGGTGAGAGAGGAGAAAGAAGGGTCACTGCCTGGAGAATCAGGAAGAAATGGGCCATGCAGCGTGGCAGGACAGGCCCAGCAGGCAGTCACTGCCTCCAGCCTTGATACTCTTTCTGCCCCTACCTGAGACACCATTTCCCACCTCCTTATGGTCACAAAACCCCCTACTAGCCCATGGTCTACTCCCACTGTGGTCTACTTCCAAGGTCCCCTTCTCTGGGGAGCCTCGCCAGGGTCAGGCAGGCTGATCCTAGGCTCCCTGTGGCCATGCCATGCCTGTACACAGATCCATTCTTACTCCAGTAGATGACCCAATTCCCCCTGATTGCCAGGCCCCAAACACTGGCACAAAGCAGATGCTCAATAAACAAGCTCTGAATTTTACTCATCCAACAGTTGAGGAGAGGACCATCTGCCTTCTATCTCCCTTCCCATCACTGTGACCCTGGGCTGGTCACTTTCCTTCTCTGAAGTTCGTTTTCCTCAACTATAAAACAGAGATGATAATCCTTGATCTGCTCATTCTGAAGGATCAGTCTATACTTCACTGCAACCCCAGTCAAAATTCCAACATGGTTTTATCTGTGGAACCTGGCCACATGGTCCTAAGATTTACCTGGATGGGAAAATAGTCAAGACAATTTTTAAAAGAAGAAAGATGAATAGAAACCAGCCCCACAAGAGAGCAGAACACTCTGAAACTACAATTACTAATACAGTGTAATATTGTAACAGGAAAAGAAACATTAGTGGAACAGCATAGGGTGTAAGGACAAACCAAGCGCAAAGGGGACCTTAGTACATTACAGAGATAGCTTTTCAAACCTATGGAGAAAAGAAAGAATTGGTCAACAAAGGGTGTTCTGACAATTACTATCTATTTAGAAAATAATAGTTAGATCCCTACCTCACACCATATATAAAAATAAACTTCTTGAAGATTTGGCATCCAAAAATACATGTATAAATTATCTCATTATTAAATTTTATACTGATTGCACATTAAAAATAATAATATTTGGATATATTAAATGAAGTAAATACATTATAAAACTAAAAATAGTAAACTACTGATGGATTCAAGAGCATAAATGCCATGAAAATGACCAGAAAAAATATTATAAGAAAATATGGAATAATTTTGGTAACTCAGGATAAGTAAGGCCTTCCTAGATGACACAAAATCTAAATTTTATAAAGTAAAAGGTTGATAAGATTACCTATGTACAAATATAAAATGTCTACGAGACAAAATACCATACAAAGTAAAAAGACAAGCAACAAATTGGAATAAAACAGAGGTAGGCAAATGTTGTTTGTAATTAGCTGGATAGTAAATTTTTTTTTTGCAGGCCACATACAAGGTCTCTGTATGAACTACTCAACTTCACCATTGCCAAATGGAAACAGTCATAGGAAAATAGGTGAACAAGTGGGCATGCTTGTGTTCCAATAAAACTTTATTTGCAAAAACGAGCCATTGTTTACCATTTCCTAGGATAAAGTATATACAACATATAAAAGAGATAAACAATAACTATCTAAAGCATATTCAAATTCTCCATAACTCAGTAAGAAAAAGAAGCCACTAAGAAGAAAAAAGTATAAAAACTAAGATTTATTGCAGCCATTCATAATTGCTAGGTCTTGGAAGAAGCCCAAGTGCCCATCGACCCATGAATGGATTAATAAATTGTGGTACATGTATACCATGGAATACTATGCAGCCTTAAAGAAAGATGGAGACTTTACCTCTCTCATGTTTACATGGATGGAGCTGGAAAATATTCTTCTTAGCAAAGCATCTGAAGAATGGAAGAAAAAGTATCCAATGTACTTAGCCCTAATATGAAGCTAATTTATAGCTTTCATATGAAGGCTAAAACCCAATTATAGCACAAGAATATGGGAAAGGGGGAAGGGTAGGGAGGGGAGGGGAGGGAGAGGATGGCTGGAGGGAGGGAAATTGGTGGAATCACATTTAAAGTGCATCTTAGAAGGGTACAGGGGAAACTTACTAAATGCATAATATAAATATCTTAACACAATAACTAAGAAAATGCCTTGAAGGCTATGTTAACCAGTTTGATGAAAACATTCAAACTGTATATAAAATCAGCACATTGTACCCCATGATTGCATTAATGTACACAGCTATGATTTAATTTAAAAAAAAAAGAAAAAAGGAAAGGGTAGCGCGGAGCTCCGCGGGCGCAGAGTGCGGCTTCTCCCTGCAGAGGGCGCGCGTGGGGCCTCCCGAGAGACACCGCGGCCCCCCAGGCTGAGGCCCCTGCGGGGACTGATTTCGTCATCCTGAGGTAATGATGAGGCCCAGCGGGGACTGATTCCGTCATGGGGGTACCCATGAAGGATGAGCAGGTATCTTTCTCCTCCGGCTATCGAGGTACATTTTATCATTTGCTCTTCTCTGGCAGGTGCCCCCAGCAGCTACTTTCCAAAGCCTCACTTGTCTTTTGTGAAATCACATTCTTGTCATTGTTGTCAAAAAATTGGCAAACAGGTTGCGGGTCTTGAGATACAACACTGGGCGCCTAGTAAGAGGTAAATTTATTTAAAAAAAAAAAAAAAAAACCTATATCTCTTCCCTGGATTTTTCAATTAATTCTTGTGTAAATTACTATCTAATAGGGTAAAATAGAGTGGTTCTTTCTCACTACTCCTGTTTCTTTTTTGACCTGTATGAATAGGCATTTCTACCAACAGTATTTGATAACAGGCCATGTTTTCCCACTGATTTAAAATGATGCTTTATTTACAGACTTTATGTTCATTTATGTACATATGTATCAGTGTTGTGACTTAATTAAACAGACGTATTTCCTTCCTTCCTTCCTCCCTTCCTGAGTCTCACTATGTCACCCTCTGAGAGTGCTGTGCCATCACAGCTCACAGCAAACTCCTGGGCTTAAGTGAGTCTCCCGCCTCAGCCTCCCACGTAGCTGAGACTACAGGCGCCCATCACAACCCCGGCTATTTCTTGGTTGCAGTTGTCATTGTTGTTTGGGGGCCAGGGTTCGAACCCACCACCCTCGGTGTATGTGGCAGGCGCCCGACTCACTGACCAACAGGCGCCCGACTCACTGACCAACAGGCGCCGGGCCATCCTCCTTTATTTTTAAGCATTATTTTCCACACTGTAACTTTGCAGGCCAGGCAGTCTCCACATTGCCTGCTGGCAATGTGGACAAGTTTCACTGATTAGATTGTTTTTGGATGAATAACATTTCCCCAGCGACAGTAGAATTCAAAATTCATGGCCCTGGTATATCCACTCGAAGGAGCTGAAGAAAGTGCAGCCTGTGCTCTCTCGTCCATCAACGACAGGTAAGTGACAGGTGAGCACGCGGCAGTGACAGCCTCGTCGCCCTTCCCTCTTGCACCTGTTTGGCGCAGCGTGTCCCTCGTTCATTTCATGCTCAAACCAGCCAAGTGTGTAGCTGTGGTGCGGCTTTACTTCTCAGTAATACATTCATAGTACATTTTACAAAGTGGTTAATGAAAGAGTGATTTAGGCAACAAAGAAAGTGCAACGAAGAAATTAAACTGATAATACTGGACTTGAAACTGAAAGTGTTTAAAATATTTAAAATAAAGACACCAAAGACAGGATAAGACATGGGTCTAAATAAAACTATGGCCCAAATCTTACGAAAATCTCAGATTTATTAAAAACATAGTTTACACCTCAAGATTTACTTCCTAAGTACTGTTTTAAAAATACTTATCTGGTTTCTATGGTCTAAACAGAATTGGTGAATCATATATACTGTTAAAGTATTACTTATAGATAGGGTAAAAATAAACTTGATGAGGATTTAGTCCTATTATTATCATCACTGTATTTTTCTATTATTTAATAGAAAAAGGACATATATTTACTTATAAGAGATATTAGCATCAAGTGAATGTTAAAGTTCAGATATCTTTATTAACTCAGTTTCAATATTTCTACTTTTTAAAAAATAATTATTGGGCGGCTCCTGTGGCTCAGCGAGCAGGGCGCCGGCCCCATATACCGAAGGTGGCGGGTTCAAGCCCGACCTCGGCCGAACTGCAAAACAAAAAAATAGCCGGGCGCTGTGGCGGGCGCCTGTAGTCCCAGCTACTAGGGAGGCTGAGGCAAGAGAATCGCTTGAGCCCAAGAGCTGGAGGTTGCTGTGAGCAGTGTGACGCCACGGCACTCTACCAAGGGCTCTGTCTCTACAAAAATAAATAAATAAATAAATAAAAATAAAGATATTTAATCATTTTCAATTCATTACTACTCTTTTCTTCACTGATGCTCAAATTGTCCCATCTTTGGTCAGTGTGAGCCTCTTCAGATTTGTTTCTA
>CAUYON010012653.1:0-15021 GCA_963573935.1 Arctocebus calabarensis
TGCCTTAGTGAGTAGGGCACTGACCCCCTATACTGAGAGTGAGGGTTAGAAACTGGCCCTGGCCAAACTGCAACAAAAAAAAAATAGCCAGGCGTTGTGGTGGGCACCTGTAGTACCAGCTACTTGGGAGGCTGAGGCAAGAGAATTGCCTAAGCCCAAGAGCTGGAGGATACTGTGAGCTGTGATGCCATGGCCCTCTACCGAGGGTGAAAAAGTGAGACTCTGTCTCTAAAAAAAGAATTGGCACATGTTAGTCCAACATAGGACTTCCTGAAACCCACACAGACCCATAGAAAGGCATGAGCTGGTCCGAGTGTCAGACCTACCAGCCGCTACCTGAGCAACCGTGGTACATTACTTACTCTCCCTGATACAGCCTTGCTGGAATATGGTGGGATTGGTAGAGGGAGTATTAAATTAATTTCAATTTCTTCAACAATAAAATGAAAGTAATCATACAACCTCATAGAGTTAATTATAACAAATGGAATAATGAGTTTTAAATGCCTGGCACATAGTGATTTTTTAATAAATGATATTCCCCATTTCCTTATTTCAATAAGCCATTGTGCCTAGTATTTGCTTTGATGGTTCAATAATCCAACAGAACCTGGCATTTGCTCTCATAAATAGGGAAATTGAGACCAATCAGTTTGCCTGAAAGCATAATATGTAAGGTCCAGATTAGAATCCTGCTCACAGATTTGTAGTTTTCTACATTCTCATCACATCATCTAGCCATTTTCTACTTTAAAAGGAAAAAGAAAAAGACATGAGGCCAAAAAAAAGTAGAGAAAAATAGCTCTAAAAAGTGTATAATTCAGAAAAGTTGCTCAAAAAATTTTCCAGATAGACAAAATTGATATCCTACATTTAGGGGAAACCCAGAAAAGACTCACTTGACTTTATATATGTTTACAGAATAATGCTGCATAAAAGTGCAACTTAAAATCCCCAAATCCAAGTTAATCATAGACACTTAGTGAAATACCTCCATACTTTGCTATATTTATAGTAATATGTTTTAAAGACACAATTGTCCTAAAACTGAAAACTAACCTCTCTCATGAAAATTAGACTGCACTTACAAAATAAAGGTACATTAACTTGCTAAAACTTAAAAGCTTCAACTTAAGTTGTAAACTAAGGAAGGCTAATATATGAGAAAGTTTTGCTTTAGCCACTTAACATTATGACAAAGAATGCTTTTAAATGAACTAGAGAACTGCAAATATAGTATCAATAAAGAAACACGAGTCATTACTTCATGACACTTCTCATCATGCCAGCAGTATAGCTTGGGCTTAGTTTTATTAACTTTCACTGAAAGTTCTGCCAAATGGAGCCCAAGAGTCAAACTATTCCCTGGAGAAAAATTAGTCCTGAGTGAAATATTCAGTTTTTCACAATAACACTATCACTGCAAATTAGGGAATATATTAGATTCCAAAGACATCAAAATACCAGAAAACCATTAGCCAATATGACATGCTAAACCAATGCTAGACAAATCCTAGCAATTCTCTCAATTTAATTTTCTTTGAAAAATATGATAATATAAATGAGATTCTAGCTTATAATCCTAATCAATGACTGAGAGAAAAAATAGCATAATAGAAACATGTCAAAATTGAGAACAGCCATCAGCTCTGCAGCCAATAATAGCCCTAAAACTAGATGCTTAAGACCTACATTGGTTAGTCCCTCTTTTGAGTATCCTCTTCATAGGTGATGTGTTTTAAGTCAGGCAATAACTATTTCAGAAAAATGTTAATGCATAAGTATATGTGTAACTAAAGAGAATAATACTGTTTATTCAGTGCCTAATGTGTGATAAATGCTATAGTAAAATATTTGCCATGCATAATTCCATTTAATACTCATGAAACTTTTGGGATATAGTTACTATTATTATTCTCACTTCCTAGATGAAGATTACTCATCCAATATAACATGGCTAGAATGAGGAGCTAGAGTCTGAACTTAGGTCTGTCTGTCCCTATTTACTCGGAAATTTCATTTCTATGAATTTATCCTAAGAAAACAATCACAGATGTAGGTAAAGATTTATACGCTAAGGTGTGCATCATGGCTTTATTTATCATAGCAAAAGACTAGAAAGTATCTAAATGCCCAACAACAAAAAATGATTAAACAAACCATATGATTCATAAGATTATCCATAAGATTCAATGACATAAGGCCATTAAAAATTATGTTTTGAAAGAATATTTAATGGAATGGAAAAAGTCAATTACATATTAAATAAAAGTATCAGGCTATAAAATAGTATGCATACTACAATTAAAGATATATATTATACATAAATTCATTATATACATGTGTGCATATATATATGTGTGTATATATACATACATAGGTATATGTTTCTAAATAGACAGACAGGTAGATAGATACACAAAAATAAAAGGATAACTCAAAAATAAAAGGAACCTCAGGGTTTCTCAACAACATTGGTACTATTGACATTTTATGTTGGATAATTTAATGGTTTATCTGATACATTGTAGGGTGATTGTCAATATTCCTGGCCTCCACTCACTAGAAGCCAGTAGGACCCTGCAAGGTTGTGTCAACAAAAAATTTCTCCACCCAATGACAAAATTATCTCGTTAAAACTACTATGCTGGATAATAGAAAAACAAGTAGCATTTTCTTCTTTATGCATTTCAATATTTTCCAAATTTTCTAAAATTAATATGTGGTACATTGTAATCCAGAAAAAAGTGTCATCGCAAAAAACAATTCACTAATAAGAAAATAAATGATTTCCTATTTTATGATACTAAACTGTAATAATGGAAAATATACAATACAGGAGCTTGAGAATAATTGCTGTGTTTTTCTTCCCGCATCAGAAATTACCTAGTAACTGCTTAATGGAGAAAAACATAGTAGAAAAATCAGCAGAAATCTCTTCTACCTGTGTCAGGAACATCCGAGCCGTAACAGCAGAAAGAGGTGGATAAATCAGAATTGGTTTGGTTGTCTCCCCAATGGCACCACCAACAAGCTTTCCGTTAGAAGAATAAGCAGCAATTGCAAATATGTACTTTTCATTGGTTTCTAAGCCTTTCACTTCAAAAATGCTTTTACCATCAGCTGGTATCTATTAACAAAAGTATACTTCAAGTTAAACTTGGAGACTTAAAATAATGTGACTGTTAAAAAATAATTAAGTAAACTTTATGTGTAAAAACCTCTTCTTTCATTATTGGATTTTAATTGTGACTCAAGCACTTAATTAAAGAAATTAACTAAAATAATGACTTCATAAAAAAATTAATTGTCATTATCAAGACTCTGCTAACATTTTCTGACATTTAAGTCAACATACCGCTTCTCCTGAATTTGGGAGATGGTTGTCATTTAGTCGTACTTTTCCATAACTTCCTTCAACTTTACAGCCCAAAATGCAGTACCATGAGACCTGCCAAGGAGAACGATGAACCCATCACCCGCAGTCATTTAAAAGGCATCCTAGTCTTTCATCTCAACATAGCAAAAGGAATACTTTTCTACAGCAGGAGCACTGACTCATGCCTGTAATGCCAGCATTTTGGGAGATGAAGGAAGGAGGATCACTCAAGCCCAGGAATTTGACATTACCCTGGGCAGCACAGCAAGACTCACTTCTACGAAAACGTATATTTTTTTAATTTTAAGAAAGGAATATTTTTCTAAATAAAAATATGACCATGCAAATTATAAAACATGAAATCCAAGTTTACAAATATACTTTGGTTTAATCTTAGAAAAGTAAAGATAATGTATTCAACTTTGATATGAGGACAATTAATGACACAGTGGGGCATGAGGGAAGGAGAGAGCAGACAGAGAGAGAAGGAGGGATGGGGTGAGGGAAAGAAAATAAAAAAAGAAAAGAAAATAGTGACTAATTCTCACATAAATTGGATTCAATTTTGACCAAAGTACATTACTTAAACATTAATTTTTAATTCAACTTGTTAATATATTGTTTAGGATATTGCGTCCTCATTTATAAGTGAAATATGTTTGTAATTTCCCTTTATAACAATATATTTTCTCCAATTTTAACATCAGGTTTATCCAGATTAAGTAGAATGATTTTGAAATATTTCTTCTTTTTCTATTGTCTATAAGATTTGGCATGATCTGTTTTTTGGAAATTATCTTTTACTTTTATTCATAAATATTAGTTGTCTATTTTTTGAGACTTTGGAAAAAAAATAAGAAGTTAACTGATGACCCCAATACTGAGCCTCAAAGTCAAAGCATTCTATAATAGACTTACTCTTATTTGACAATGTGAATGTTACTTTCTTTGCATTATCAGTATTAATATTGCTTAACATTTTGATGCAGTAATCATCTGATTATTTTCTGAATATATTTTTCTTCATTCATTCTTTACAAGGTTTTTGTTTCTAGTCTTTATCTTAAACATTATTATTGTTATTAAATTTTAAGCCTTTTTAGTTCTGTAAAGGCAAAAAGTGGAAACCTAATAAACACATGTATATGAAAAGTAAAGATAAATATAGGGCTGGTTTACCTGGGACAATTGAGACTTTTCATTAGAAAAATAAATTTTCCAATAATTATTTCCAACATATTATTTATTATTAATCATTTAAAATACTATTAACTGAGCAGTTCCTGCGTGCTAAGTATTGTTAGGAAATTTAGATATTTTCTCATATTTCCTGATACTTTCTGAACATTCCTGTAAAATGGGATTCCTGTTGACATTTTGCTTCACAGGAAATGCAGAGATGTCAAATAACTTAGCCCAAGATCAGGCAGATAGTGGCAGGGGTTGAGTCCTAAAAAGATGTAATGTTGATGAAGAAAAATATGAACACAGAAATGATTTTCATATTTTATGTGATATGCCAAAAAGCAAGTGGGAAAAGAAACAAGATACCAACTTGTAATATTTTAAATAAAATGTAAAACTACATGTGAAAAAGCCTGGAAGAAAGTGCCCCTAAATAAGAGTAAAGGTGGGGTTCAGATGGTAAAATGATGACAGATGATACATAATTTTTTCTCTAGTTTATAAATTATCTTGATAATTTTTTAAAATATAAGCCAAACAGAACATGCAAATCCCATAGAAACAACCAAACTTAAAGTTGATGAAACAGTTGGACAAACGTCTTTCTACCAAGATGTCAAAGTAATGGAGATTCATTATTGGAATACTCTGTTCTCACTGTAGCAGAAAAGGGAGCAAGTTGATGCCCAAGGGAGTAACTTTACCAACAAGCCACACTATTGGGGAGGTGTGGGAGGTCATCCCTGTGGCCTTTCCTTTTACCCAGAGGCAACTCCTAAACTACAGGGAAGCTGGAAAGAAAGGAAAATGTAATTGTCTCTAAGAAGCAATGGCCTCTTACACCTTCTGTCTACTCCTCCCTCCAGGTCAACAGAAGAATCCTAAAAGTGTCTAATCTACATGAGTCATTCTCAACCCTGCCTGTGCTCTAGAAGCACTTTTTAAAAACAGAGTCTGAACAGAATCAACCACTTTCTTAAATTACAGATACCCACACCCGCATAGCTTTAAGTGAATTAGAATTTCTAGTGTAAGTATCTGAACCTTTACAGTGAGAAAGAAAACATCTCAAATGTTTGTGGTATACACACCTGACCAAAGCGTGCTAGTCAAAGGCAGGAGAACTGTAAACACAGGGAGAACATGGAAAGAATCTGGAAGCTAGAGGCCAGGGGAAAACGTCAGATGAATCTCAGAAAAAAATTCGAAACTAACTTCCCTTTAATTCTCCTTGCAAAAAGAGCACCATTTTTCATAAGGGGAGAAAAAAGGCAAATAAAATGTGTTACATGATTCAGATCATTATTGCTCTCAGTTATAATGTATAAACCAGAATTTTGAGAGGAAAACTCTCTCTAAAAGCATTTTTACAAGCAGACTTTATATTTTGATTTTGTTCCACAGATGAAAATATCTGTTTGTGAAACTCTAAGAAGCAATGTATAATTAGAATCTGCGTAAGAATAGAAGCACCATGAACAAATCACAATTAACTTTAGAAGAGTTTATGTAAAATGTAAATAACATCAGCATTTTCAACTATAAAAACAGATTTTAATGAAATGAATGTCCTAATAAAAGATTCTGAGGAGACAAAAGGTGGTTGAAGTGTCAAACCAGAAAAATTCTTTAAGCCCATAGCACCATCTAGTGCTGATAAGAAAGTAACAAATAGTGATGACTTCCTGGAACTCTCCTAATGTGTAATATAACTAATGCATAATAAAATACTCTAGAACAGGCTACTTAATAAGTCCTAAAACTACAGGTCAAATACGGAACTCTTATTTTTTTCTAAGAGTTATAAAATGAAATAAATTATTCATCAAATTGAAATACATAAAAATTAAGATTTTGTTTAAAGAAACCAAAATATTTGAATAAAAACAAAACCTCCTAGTAAGTTATCCAATCTTGGTTCTGTACTAATTTTCCAAAGTCAGTGAAGCTCTTTTACTAAACAGATTTTTAAAACCCTAAGATTAACTTTAAAACTGCTAGCAATAGCAATAATACATTTATTATAATGCGGGTGAAAGATAAATGTTACTTCTATCCCCCAATTATAAAGCACCATGAAGGTGGCATAATTTCTCACTGATGCTCATCTTCCATTCTTCCAAAGCTCCTCGAAGAATAGACCAATGCTCTGCTCATGTTTATCTTTATACCTTAATAACCTCACACAGAGCTTGACAAATTATAGATAGTCAGTAAATGCTCACTGGACAGACATGAAAAATATCATCAAATAACAGTTTATAACTTGATGACTTGTGTTAAGTGAACTTTACTACATAAGTTTAATGTTACTAATGGAGAGACATCTGTTTATATGCCAAGAATATTATATGCATCATCTTACTTAATTTTCACAGTAAACAGAATTTACAAATGAAAAGGGGGGGAAATAACATCTCAGAAAATGTATTTCACTTTTGTAAGGTCATACTGCTCATAAACAGCACAGTTAGAATTTTAATCCTAAATCTGTGTTACTTCAAGGCCTACATTCCTTCCACTAAACTAAGTGGATATAAATTCAAACAGAACATCCTGAAGAGAATCAAAGATTAAATTTTATTTTTATATAACATCAAAGAGCATAGTGTTGATCCTCTAAAAGAGGAAAATACAGTATTTAAAATATAAATTACATAGTACCAAATTCTTATAAGGAAATCTCAAGTTTTAGTCACATTATAGCCAAGCTCCAAGGCATCAGGGAAAGTAGAAAAAACTCATCCTTTAATAAATACACAAAGATTTATGATTTATAATATAATTGGAATTGTCCTTTGCCCTAAAAATATATATACATTTATTTGAAAGAACTTTGGACAGAACCTCTAGATTTGTCACACCCAAATTTCCACACTCTGCTTGCCTCATCTTTGTCGTGGCCTTGAGAACAACTATTATCCTCTTCAAATGTCCAATCCACGTCAAGACAGGCCACCTTGAGTGTAGTAGGACTTCCGCATATGCCTGTGTCCTGGTGACAAAGATACTTAGAGGGACATGTTTCTCTGCTGCGCCCCTGAACAATATATTTCAGTACAGAAGTACTATACAGAGCATACCATAAAGAGCAAAGTATAATGCAGAAACTAAGTATAGCAAAGACAATACAATACTAACCCAGTGCTCCGTGCTTATAAATAAGACTGTTCAGGTCCTAAAAGCAATTAAAGTGTCAACCATTGTAGACATAAAAGTGCTCACATTGCTTTGGACGGGGCTAAGATCATAATGGACAACATACCCTGACATCCGAAATAAAAGGAGCAGGTTTGAGTGTCACAGAACAATGAGTTCGGGATAACAGGATGGGTGGAGGAGGGACTTTGCTTTTCTTTCTCTTTGAGCTTTCCAAATATTTCTGATAAGAATATAGGGCATTTTGTTCTGCTTCAGTCTTCTCAATTAAAGAATATGCTTCCTGTAATGAAATGTGAAAATAGATAAATGCATTTCAAGAGCTTGAACTTCATTTATATTTACAGAATTCTGGTGTAGTTAAGCAACATAATCTTTCTATAGGCTTGTGCCTCAGAGGGGTGTGTGTGTGTGCGCATGTGTGTGAGATTGGTTTTTGAATGACTTTGTAGAAGTAAAAGATGGCCACTAAATAAGGCTAAGCATGAACACCAAAGGCATGCATATTATTATGCATCATCAGGCATAATATATTTACCATTATTATCATACATTAATATGGGACATTGCATTTTAAATCAAACTCTCTGAATATCTACCATATATTTCATTGTCCTTAAAAAGTTCATAACACAAGCATCTGCATTCATACTAATGAACTATATGCCTGCCCTTAATTCAGATTGAAATGTGAATCTCAGATAATGAAACTATTGGTATATGTGGTTCATGAAATGAATATAATTGAGAGTTTCTTATTATCAGCAAGAAGAAATAAGTAGATAAAAACACATTCTATAAACTTAAAGAAAAGGCAAGGTGGTTTTAGGGGTTTTTCCCCATTTCCTTTATTTATCAAAATTTACAATGATCCTAGTTTAAGGGTTCATAGCTCCATTGTGGTTTTTTAAAAGAAAAATAGCAGTTCCTCCCCCCATCACCTCTTCTTTCTCTTATTTAGCTGATTATTTGGATGTTTACCTGTGTAGTATAATAAATGTATTCAGTGTTTGTCCCCAGTTCCTGTCATAGAGCTCCTAAAACCCACAGAAGTTCCTGATTGGTAGGGCTGTCTTTTGGCATTCCAAAGGAGCTGCTTTCCAGAATATGTGAGATTATGCTAATGAGGTGACTGGTACAGGGTCCCTAGACAGCCTCAGGATGGGGCTGGGCACCACAAGGACTAAGTCAGTATCACTTTTTTTAAAAGGTTATATTCAGAGAGATAACACATAAATCAAAAGAGAAACATAGCAATTATACCAAAATAACATCTAAAAGTAAAGCTAAAGATATCAGCAATAATAATACATGTAAATGACTTAAATTAAATTAAAAGGTAAAACTCACTGAGCTCCAAGCAAAAAACCATGTAAGGATTAAAATTAAATGGATGAAGGAGAAAGAATAGTCTTTTCTCAGCAAATGATGCTGACATAGCATGGACAACTACATGCTAAGGGATTAAGTTGGACTCCTGCTTCATACCACAGACAAATATTATCTCAAAATGAATCATACACTCAACTACATGTAAGAGCTAAAATTTTTAGGAGAAAACATAGGACCAAATCTTTATGACCTTGGGCTCAGCAATGGTTTCTTAGATGAAACACCAAAAGCACACTGACAAAAGAAAAAGTACGTAAATTAGAATTCATTAACACCTTTGTGTTTCAAAGGATACTACCAAGAAAGTGAAAAACAGCTTCCTCTTCTCTTAAGCGACCTAAGGTGATCTGGTGTAAATGGCTTGCTATTCACTTGACCCAGAAAACCCCACTTAGTCACGCAAGTCAAGAGGTTCAAATCTTTGTGTTCATTTTAAGAACACATGTGAAACTGCCCAGGCCATCAAGGGTGTGTATGTACAAAAAGCCACCAAGTGTCTGAAGGATGTCATCTTAAAGAAACAATGTGTACCATTCCAACATTACAATGGTAGAGTTGGTAGGTGTACCCAGGCCAAACAGTGGGGCTGGACACAGGGTCGGTGGCCCAAAAAGAGTGCTGAATTATTGCTACATATGCTTAAAAATGCAGAGAGTAATGCTGCACTTAAGGGCTTAGATTTAGATTCTCTGGTCATTGAGCATATCCAAGTGAACAAAGCACCCAAGATGAGTCACTGAACTTACAGAGCTCATGGTCACATCAACCCATATGTGAGCTCCCCCTGCCACATTGAGAGGATCCTTACTGAAAAGGAACAGATTGTTTCCAAACCAGAAGAAGAGGTAGCACAGAAGAAAAAGATATCCCAGAAGAAACTGAAGAAACAAAAACTTATGTCACGGGATAGACGCAACATAAAATAAGTGCAAATAATAGTAAAAGGGAAAAAAAGTAAAAAACAACCTACTTAGACATGGGAGACAATATTTGCAAATCACATGTTGATAAAAGACTTGTATTCAGTATATTTTGAAAAACTGTTAACAAATCAATAATATAAAGGCAAATAACCCCATTTAAAAATGAACAAAGAATTTGAAAAGACATTTCTCCAAAGAAGATATACAAATGACTAATAAGCATATGAAACAATGTCCATTAGTCATTGGAACAATCAGCAAACTGACTCAAGAAGCAGGAAACTTGAATATAGGAATAATGATGGAAGAAACTGGAAAGGGTTCACATAGAAGTGTCAGGTTCAATAATTTCATGAACAAAATACCTTAAAATCTCAAAAATTGGTAACTCCTATACCATTTAAACATTTCCAACTATATAGAAAAGTAGATATCTTCTCAAATAATTTTATAAAATTATTATAACTTTAATAACAAAATCAAAAAAATGACACAGAACAATCATCTTACCAATATAAATATAAACATTATAAATAAAATGCAAACACATTGACTCTAAAAATATATTAAACAAATAATGGAATGTAATCATATTGTCTTTTCCGAGAAATGCAGGATAATTTAAAAAGCATATGGATGGGGATGGAGCCAAGATGGCGGTCTGTAGCCAGCTTTCCACAGAGGCTCCTATCCAGAAGGAGAGTTAAAGGACAGAAGTTTAACAAGAAAGCCGATGGTTTGGATCTGAGCCAAGAGAGAAGGTTGAAGAACGCACATCAACCCTGCTGAGAAGAGCTGCGACTCTAAGTATACAAACAAAAGGTACAAAAACCATTGCAAAGCGAATGGGAGTCCCCTCCCCCATGAGAACGGCTCTTAATATACTCCATACAAACAAGTGGGCAGAGATCAAATATCTCCCCATTTTATCCCATGGGAGAGACCCTCTAAAAACCAGACCTCCTTCCCCTACTACAGTGCCATGGCACTCTCCTGTCAGGCATAAAAGTGTATATATTCTCTATCTGCAACTTTGAATTCCCAGCACTCCCCTCCACTCTCACCCCGAGGTCTGGAAGCCTGTCCCCTGTGGAGTCCAGATTCTTGGGCATTTTCTCAAGGGGTGTGGACAGGGCATGTGCTATTGCTATTCTCCAGCACAGGATGGTCTGGAGAGACAGAACCATGCAGGAACAGTGGTGCCCTGGGGCACAGAACAGCAGCTGCAGCAGGAACAATAGAGCTCACACCCCTGGAGATAGTTTGAAAGGACACTCCCAGTCTCTCTGGGCAAACAGAAGAGGCCCAGCATCTTGTCTGGTAGCAGCCACTGGTGAAACAGATTCAGGACAGAAACACAGATCCTGTGAGTAAAGGGTATGCCTCAGGTAGTAGCGGCCTGGGTGAAGCACGGGAACTAGAATATGCATGCACAGATACAGCAGACTCCCAGGGCAGGGCTGACCCAGTGGACTGTTCACTGAGTCTCAGGAACTATAGCCGAGACTGGCAGTGGCACAGACAGGGCAGAGTTATTCAAATACTGTCTGTATTCCTGGGACAAAAACAAACTCTACAAAGTTGTTCTGTTCTGTCAGCAATATCAATCAGGGGCAGTGCTGGAACTGAGTGAAACACCCCAGCCCTCATTAAGCACCCAAGGTTGTAAGGCCTCACCTCCCCGTGCCAGATAGTGGCAGAGAGTGGCAGCCTGGCTGAGGAGACATAGATCTCCCTGTGACTCAGGCAGACGCAAAACTCCTGGAGCATCTGCTCATTGGAGGGAACTGGGTCACAGCCCTGTGGAGTTACCAGTGACTGGGTGTGACAGAGGTGCAAGGTGAGGAAGGAGACATCAACCTTCCCAGACTAATTTATTTGCCGGGTGGGTCCTTCTGACCTCACAGAGCACCAGAGCGAGTCATACTCGAGCTGCCAGTAGACCTTCCCTATGTATTTGCCAGAGACCTTTTGAACTCTCCCACCTGAGACCAGTGCTGACTGGGACAATTGATTTGAACCTCTTGAACTGGGCCAACCACCTGAGGATTATCCAAAGTGGTACCCTGGGTGTGTGGTTGAGGAAAGGTTTGATTTTCCTTTTCCAATTGTTGCCTGTGGGGGGCAGGGTGACTTAATTGCAGGTAATGTTCCACAGTTGGGACTTCAACAAAGAGTAACTGATTCAGTAGGGTAAGACAGAGACCAGCTAAAAATAAGACTGAGCCACTTAGCCCCACCACACCAAGAAGGTCCCTAGTTTCTCAGGCTATAGCATGGTATGGGTCCTTGGCAAAGCTCTAGGGGAAAAGATACAGACACCAGTCCCAGGTTTTGGGCAAAGGACTGGCCAATCACTACTCCTGGAGCTCCCAACCCAACTTCTCCTTATCTGCTAATCTAGCCAAATGGTGTAAAATAATCATGAGGTGGAATCAGTGCAAAAGCTCTGGTAACATGAATAACCAGAGTAGATCAACTCCCCCAAAGAACAATTTGGTAGACACAACTGAAGATCCCATTCATAAACAGATGGCTGAGATGCCAGAAACCGAATTCAGAATTTGGATTGCAAATAAGAGCAATAAAATAGAGGAAAAGATGTAACTAAAAATTCAAGAGACATTTCAAAAATTGTCTCAAGAATTCCAGGAATTCAAAGATAAAATCACAAAAGTTGTTGACACATTGAGACAAAAATTTGCAGCTCTCAAAGATCTGAGAACTATAGTAGAATCCCTCAGTAACAGAATGGACCAAGCAGAAAAAAGGATTTCTGACATTGAAGAGAAAGCTTTCAAACGCTCCCAAACTTTCAAAGAAGAAGAGAAATGGAGGCAAAAAAATGGATCATTCTCTCAGACAGCTCTGGGATAATTCAAAGAAAACCAATATGAGCCTTATAGGGATCCCTGAAAGTGATTAAGTGGCTTCACAAGGCACAGAGTTGCTTCTTCATGAGATTATGAAAGAGAACTTTTCAGACATACCAAGAGACTCCAAAATTCAAATAGCAGACAGTTTCAGAACCCCAGCACAACTCAACTCGAAGAAGATATCCCCCAAGAACATCATAAATAACTTCAGTAAAGTCAATATGAAGGAGAAAATTCTGAAAGCAGCCAGATGTAAGAAAACCATAATCTACAAGGGGAAGAATATTAGAATAACTGCAGATCTCTCTGCTCAAAACTTTCAAGCTAGAAGAGGATGGTCATCGACTTTTAATCTCCTAAAACAAAATAACTTTCAACCCAGGATCCTGTATCCAGCTAAAATGAGTTTCATTTATGATGGAGAAATTAAATCCTTTAATGACATCCATATGTTGAAGAAATTTGCCATAACTAAACCAACTCTCCAGGATATTCTTAGACCTATCCTCCATAATGACCAGTGCAATCCTCCACCACAAAAGTAAGCTCACTCAGAAACTTTTGATCAAATTCCAACTTCCACAGTGGTGAAAGGACTAAAAATGTCTACTGGACTTTCGAAAGGCTTATCATTATTCTCAATTAATGTGAATGGTTTAAATTGTCCTCTAAAGAGGCACAATCCAGAGGACTGGATACAAAAACTCAGGTCAGATATCTGCTATATACAAGAATCTCATCTTACCTTAAAAGATAAATATAGACTCAAGGTGAAGGGATGGTCATCTAAATACTACATGAAAAAAGAAAACAGAAAAAAGCAGGTGTTGCATTCTTATTCACAGATATAATAGGCTTTAAACCAACAAAAGTAAGGAAGGATAAGGATGGACCCTTCATATTCGTTAAAGGTAATACTTAATATGATGAGATTTCAATTATTAATATTTATGCACCCAACCAGAATGCACCTCAATTTATAAGAGAAGCTCTAACAGACATGAGCAACTTGATTTCCTCCAACTCCATAGTAGTCGGAGATTTTAACACTCCTTTAGCAGTGTTGGCTAGATCCTTCAATAAGAAGCTAAGCAAATAAATTTTAGATTTAAACTTAACCATTCAACATTTGCATTTAAGAGACATCTACAGAACGTTTCATTTCATCCTAATAAAACTGAATACACATTCTTGTCATCAGCCCATGGAACATACTCCAAAATCCATCACATCTTAGGTGACAAATCTAACCTTAGCAAACTTAAAAGAATAGAAATTATTCCTCGCATCTTCTCTGACCATCAAGGAATAAAAATTTAACTCAATAACAACAGGAATCTGCATACTCATACAAAAACATGAAAGCTAAATAACTTTATGCTGAAGGATAGCTGGGTCATAGACGAGATTCAGAAGGAAATTACCAAATTTTTGGAACAAAATGACAATGAAGACATGAATTAGCAGAACCTCTGGGATACTGCAAAGGCAGTCCTAAGAGGGAAATTTATAGCACTGCAAGCCTTCCTCAAGAAAACAGAAAGAAATGAAGTTAATAACCTAATGAAACATCTTAAGCAACTGGAGAAGGAAGAAACCCAGCAGAAGAAAAGAATTAACCCAATTAGAGCAGAATTAAATGAAATTGAAAACAAAACAATTATACAACAGATCAATAAATCGAAAAGTTGGTTTTTTGAAAAGGTTAATAAAATAGATAAACCTTTGGCTAACCTAGCCAGGAAAAAAAGAATAAAATCTCTAATCTCAGCAATCAGAAATGGTAAAGATGAAATAACAACAGACCACTCAGAAATTAAAAAAATCCTTAATGCATATTACAAGAAACTTTATTCTCAGAAATATGAAAATCTGAAGATAATTGACCAATACTTGGAAACCCGCCACCTTCCAAGACTTAGCCAGAATCAAGTGGAAATGCTGAACAGGCCTATATCAAGCTCTGAAATAGCATCAACTATACAAAATCTCCCTAAAAAGAAAAGTCTGGGACCAGATGGCTTCACATCAGAATTCTACCAAACCTTTAAAGAAGAACTAGTACCTATATTACTAAACTTCTTCCAAAATATAGAAAAAGAAGGAA
>CAUYON010012657.1:0-13907 GCA_963573935.1 Arctocebus calabarensis
GAATGGAGAAGCATGAATCCTATGTACTCAAGTTTGATATGAGGACAATTAATGACAATTATTGACACGGTGGGGGTGAAGGAAGGGGAGAGCAGAGAGAGGAAGAATGAGGGAGGGGTGGGGAAAGGAAGAGCAGAGAGAGGGAAGGAGCGAGGGGGGTGGGATCTTGGTGTGTGCCACACCTTTGGGGGGCAAAACACAATTGGAAGAGGGTCTTTTCCTAACAAATGCAACCAGTGTAACATGGTTTCTTGTACCCTCAATGAATCCCCAACAATAAAAAAAAAAAAATGAAATAAAAAATAACATATTTTGAGGACATTAAAAAAATTATACAAATTAATAGAACTAAAAGAATGATATGTTGCTCAATTCCAATTTTAAGAAAATGTCTTTTGTGGGGTCATGCATACCATACATCTATCCTGTGACTTTCTGCCTAAGTGAGGAACCAGTAACTATGGTTTTCAAATGGCTTATCAGTGCTCATTAATTCACTTTCTCTCAGTTAGTCTTTATGGAAGGAGAAAATGAGAAGAGGCAGGTACCCGATCACCTGCTGAAACATTTTATCCAAGAAGACACCTATCTTCTACATCTGCAAAATAGAACAGCTATCACCTATATTGGTGGCTGACTCTAAGGATTAAAAGAGACACTGTATGTACCCCATGGCACACAAGAGAGACTTAGTAAATAGTAGCTTTTGTTATTATGTCAATTTTGCCAAATGACCAGAAGCTACTATTTAAAAACCATCTATGTCAGGGTGGTGCCTGTAGCTCAGCAGGTAGGGCGCCAGCCACATACACCAAGGTTGGTGGGTTCGAACCCAGCTCAGGTCAGCTAAAAAAAGTACCAATGACAACTGCAATGAAAAAAAAATAGCCAGGTGTTGTGACTGGTGGCTGTAGTCCCAGCTACTTAGGAGGCTGAGGCAAGAGAATTGCTTAAGCCCAAGAGTTTGAGGTTGCTATGAGCTGTGATGCCATAGTACTTTACCAAGGGCAACATACTGAAACTCTATCTCAAAAAATAAATAAACAAATAAATCATCTATGTCAGGTTGCTGATAAGTAATATTATAAACTTACTTACACACTTAAAATTCTTGAGACAAGACAAATATTAGAGAGAAATATTGAAACAAAAAGTCAGCCTTATGGCCAAGATAACATAGTAAACAAAACATATATTCAGAGAAACTATGCAGTATACACTGAATCATAAAATCTTAGAATAAAAAATGGCCTTTAGAAGTTATCAATATTTCTTCAACAGCACACAGATAGAGGTGAGTAACCCCAAATACTAAAGAGATAGGAATCGTTTTTTGAATTATTAGAATAGTCTTGTTATTTGGGGGGAGAATAAATGAAAAAAAAAAAATGAAAGTGTCGAGTAAGCTGATTCTAGTCACTATTTGTCCTGTTCTTCCCTTTGACAATATAGACAACAAGTTTACTATTATACTTTCTCAAAAGGAATCATATTGAAAACAATACAGATTAAGGTATCTGCAACTTGGATGTATCATTTTCATCATTTTCATCGCACTTACCTATAGATAATTAAGCCACCACACTGTGGTAGAGTGATTGCATTGATAACCCCAATTCTTCACTCCCCCCATTGGGGATGTGGGTTGACTCTGGTCTCAGTGAAATTCATTTGCATAGACAAATAAGGTAATAGTAAATGCAATACATGTAGAAGGTTGACAAGTACTTCATAATAGCCTGCTTAAGGTGGCTTGTTGGAGGATGAGAGCCTGATGGGCACAGGGATCCTAGGGAGGCCTCACATATGTGAGAGAGCCTAGGCAAGATCAGATAAGTTTCCATGCCACTGCCCTCACCGACTTCAGCTGACTACAGACATGTAAGCGAACCCCACTAAGTCCATCTCAGATCAAAGACATGTAAGCAAAAACAAACGTGTATATCAAAGGTATGTAAGCATTACTGTAGCAACAGAAAACTGATATACGTGATTATTAAACATCTGAAAATTGTTTGCTTACTAACCCTATAAAAGACCAGACTCCACCAGAATGATTACGTGATAGCATCTCAACAACGACATGGATTATGTTGCTTTGGGTTATGAGCATATGCACCATTGTTCTTCAGGTGTTTGTGAACAGATTTTAATACAGAGTTGCACCAAATATGGGACCTTTCCAATTCTAATACTTTGAAACTTAAAATTAGAAAGCATCAAGAATATTGAACTGCTAAGATTATATCCATTTGAGAAAACTATGTAATAGCTGACTATCTAGGTACATGAGGGGGAGTACAGGATATTGTACTAAACACTGGGCTAAATGACCTACCATGTATCTCCTATTTCTAATTTCTATCATTTTTTTATCCTACATCTTATTCTCCAACAATCTGAAGAAAGATTGTTACCTAACTATACAGAAACACTGGTAGGGAGAAGAAAAGAGCAGTGGAATTTCTATTCCTATTTCCTGGCAAAGCTTCTCCAGTAGGCTTCTCAAGAGTCTAATCTTGGCATAGCAATGTGGAAGAAACTTTATAAGCTGGGGAATCCATTCCTTTTAATAGCCACTCAGGACACTAAAACAGCTAGGTGCCAGGACAAATGACACTGTTGCATATAGGAACAAGCAAAGCCAAAATAACTATTCCTAGAATTTGATGGAAGGAGGAATCAAGTCACTTCTTGTGATCCTTTACCTATGTACAGTTCTTTGTATAAACAAGAGAAATAAAATGGACCAAAAAGTAAAGATGGGTGTCTTAGGGTCATAATACTGAATATGCTAGTATATATAAGCCATTTTTATTTCTTCAGAAGGAGACCATCACATAAAATAAACCTACTACTATTAATCCTATTGTCTAATCACTACCCATAAATTAAACTTGTACTACCTAATAAAAATTAGGCATTCTCTACTCACATTAAAGCAAATAACATCAATTAGAGCATTTCTAAGTCAAATGTCTT
Organism: Arctocebus calabarensis; assembly: GCA_963573935.1. Classification (NCBI taxonomy): domain Eukaryota; kingdom Metazoa; phylum Chordata; class Mammalia; order Primates; family Lorisidae; genus Arctocebus; species Arctocebus calabarensis. Next base: position 2,983 of record CAUYON010012657.1, read on the forward strand.
TGCTCAAGGTTTAAGTAATTATTTTTGCAATCTCTCTAAAATGATTTATATCCCCACATACCAATGTAATAGTTATAGGACAAAGATCAAGTCCTCTGGGACTGGACTGGTCAGCTGCAGTGAAATCCTTTTACTGACATTTTCAGAGTTTAGTATCAGACATTTTATCTTATTTAAACCTAAAGAGCATGTCAAAGCCTAGTATGCCATCAAGAACAGGCTCTTTATTGTCTGGTTAAAGGAGAGATGCACACTCTGCATGCGCAAGAGATTAAAAGCAAATGAAGGATATGAACCAGATTAATGTTCTGGCCCCTGCAGCCTTAGTGGAGAATCTACTTAAAATGAAAGCTTTGGATACTAATCCAACATTTTTTATTTAACCAAGGTTTTTCCTTAAATAGCCCTTATAACAGCATTAGAACTGAAATCATCTAGCTCATTCTTTCCATGTCTTCTAGAAACAAGAATACTGCAGAGAAATGTGATCCAAACTACCGCCTGCAGTGGGCGCAGGAAAGGAGTACTTTGAGTTCAACAGCAGAGACAGTGTGGGGCATGTGCCAACAAAAGTCTTTTTAAAAGATTGATTCACAAGGTTAGCTAAAAATCTTTTCATCCAGGTCACTGAAAAACATCCTTGAAAGCAGACTGACTTCAAGACTCATATATGTTAATGATATATGTGGGAATGAAAGCCAATTGCCATGGTAATGCATACTTAGTAGCAAGAACCATTGAACCAGAGCAGACTCTGTGACATACTAGTTTAAAAATATCTGATTCTAAAAGAGAATCAGTTTTCCTTTCAGGTGGTAATGAGAATTCCAGATCTTCTACAGTATTCATTTAATGAGGAAGACAATGATCCTCACCATACCTTCATGTCTAATTCCTACATTTTTCCCCTTTGCAGAGTAAAACTATAGTTACTAGTTCCTCACATAGGCAGAAAATCATAGGACAGAGGCATTATACACATGACCTCACAAAAGAAAAGTTCCTTCTTGTTGTTGGTCTTCATCTAGACATCTAGTCTCATAGATGTCTCTTAGACACCTTTCACTTAATCATGGTCTTTTAAAGAAAAACAGAAATATTTGCTCTTTAGTCAAAGTTATTTAATTTTTACTTTTCTCTATTTTGGCAAGAAAGAGTAACATTTATTTATTATGACAATAATAAATTTTTTTCTGACTAGTAAATTTTTCTAATAGTAAATTTTCTATTACTTTAAAGAAATTTCTTTGTACTCTTGGTCATAAAGAAAGAACACTATAGCTTTAATAAAATGCCTAATTTGGGTCTCAACATGCTGGCCAGTGAATGTTTGAAAACTGCCAATACCCAGCGGCCTTCTGGCAGCACTGGGCCTTCTAAAGCTGTTCTCTGGCAATAGTCTTTCACGCAAGCACTAATTTTATTACAGCTAGTTTATGATTTCCCCTCATTTCCCTGCTATTTTTAAATGTGGGGCTGCAACAGGCGGCGTCTAAAGGCCCAGGAGATGAAGGAACCATTACATACTGTTGGGTCTCTGTGGTATCAATGGCCTTTGGAAGTTAAGGATTCAAATGCAGTGTCAAAGAGTATTTGAATACAGTGTCTCTCAGGGGAACTCTGCCCAATAAGAAACACATTGCTTTGCTCTCTTTATTTTACTTTTAATTTCTGTTTTCAAGTCCTTGTAGTCTCTTAACACTCTTCCCAGTTTTTTCCTTCTCAGTTATTTTTGTATATTGCCCATTATAACCAGATCTATTTAGCTATATTTAACAATATTGTCTTGGGGAATGAGTTTTTGACTTCTAGCAGAATGTACCAGTACTGATTTCAATAACACAATAGAAGCGCTCATGACCTTATGTTGAAAAATGCCAAATTTACTTAAAGTCATTCTATATATAACTCTAGAATTCAAGCTTTCAGAAGGACTGGATAATCAGAAAAGAAGTTCAAAGAAGTAGAGTGGTTTTCAAGGATGGTTTATTGGGATGAAGTAAAAACTTATGAACTGGGGGAAGGTATAAACTTTTCTTAAAACAGGCTGACTTCTAATAACTAGGATCAACAGAGCTCCTACAAGGAAAGAGGCAACTAAATGTCCTGGATCCAACCTGCACCATCCCAAGAAATCTCTATAATCAGAAGGGTGGGTGAAGAAAAAGCCCAAGATACAACTTAAGTTGCACAACAGTACCTACGTAAGCACTCTGACTTTAAGTTGAATGAAAATACATACAGAAGAGTGGGAACCACCGGTAAGAATGCTGGGTTGGAAGTCAGAAGGTCTGCACAATAGTTCCAAATTGACCTCAACCAGTTACATAGCCTACCCATGCACCTTGGCTCTTCATCTACTAAATGAAAGAAGTACTATAGATGATCTTTTTAAGTCCTTTCTACCTTAAAATTCTGTGTTCCTAAGAATCTTACATGTCCCTCAAGCCTGACTATAAAAGAATCACTGATTTATTTCCTGTTGTTTACCTTAACTATCTTCGTTTATTATTCCTTTAGTCCTTGTGAAAAAAAAGAACTCAGGAAAAGGAGAAAGAGATATATTGGGGGAGCATCTGAATCCTAAAACTGTATTTTTTTTAAAGAGCAATTATTTCAAATGTGATTATTCAGGGTTAGAATCACTCTAAAACAGATTAGAGAGGGAGAAGAAAAGTCACAAGTACCTAAAATTATGGCTCTGGCAATACTATTATATGGTAGCAATTCCTGGATCAGACAATGTCTAACAAATGTACATTGTCAGGAGACAATGAGGACCCAAAGCAACTCCAGAATTCATTTCCAGATTGTCATAAATGCAGATAAAAGACGTTTGCACCAGAATGTTTATTGCAGACCAAGTCATAATTGCCAAGTCGTGGAAGCAACCCAAATATCCATCAACAAATTGTTGTATATGTATATAATGGAATACTATATAGCCATAAAAAAGATGGAGACTTTACATCTTTTAGGTTTACCTGGATGGAGCTGGAACATATTCGTCTTAGCAAAGTATCTCAAGAATGGGGAAAAAGTACCCAATGTACTCAATATCATTATGAAACCAATATATAATTATTTACACATTCACACAAATGATAAAACACAAATATAGTCCAGAAAGAAGAAGGGAAGAGGAGGGAGAGGTAAGGAGAATGGGGAGCGTGAGTGGAGGGAGGGTATTTGGTGGGATCTCACCTAATTGCACAATGTAAGGGTACATTTCAAAACAACCAAGAGTATATCATAAATGTCTTACCATAAAAAATAAGTGAGGTGATGGTTATATTAATCACTGTGAGTTAAGTATTCCATATTATATATCAAATCATCACACTGCACCCCATAAATGTACACAGTTTTGATTTAATAAAAATTAAGTTTAAAAAAAAAACCTCCACAAATGTTAAAGTTGCTATTATATGTACAGAGGTCAAATACTCAGCAATATTTATTCCCCATTAATGTCCTCTTCTATTTCCCTATTTCCATTACCTATGTTTCACTTTCTCTAACATAAAAGCTAAAGGGTAAATAGATACGCAACCCAGATCCTACTTTCATACATCCTTGTATAGTACAAGCAACCAGGCAATGAAGCTATGTTACCATAAAAGCCCCAATGGCTCTTCTATGGCATTCATAAATCGAACCAAACTCTCTAGCCAGAGTCAGCTCCATTCATTCAAGAGTATATACTCTGAATTTACGAATAAGTTTATCCTTTGTAAGAGAAATTGTCAATTTGGCTGAAAAAGAAATAAGATTACCAAACATTGTGAAAGTACATTACAAAAGTCAAAGATAATATTCTTTTCCTTGGTTTAGCTTTCTTTGTATGTTATTCCCTGATTTTTGTTTGTTTGTTTGTTTGTTGTCTGAGATAGGGTCTTGCTCTGTTGTTTGCACTAGAGTGCAGCAGCTTCAACGTAACTCAATGCAACATCGATTATTCCATAATCTTACATGATACCTTATTCTTCTCTGAGTTATTGTAATTAATAAATATACCTTTACAGCTCTATAGATGGACAAAATCTGGTAGTATTCATTATGAATTATCCTCTCTAGATTGAAAAGAATCCTCATTTTACATGCACAATACCAAAATATAACCTTAGAGTCTTAAATGTAGGTATACTGTCTAGACAGACAGGGCTTCGTAGATATCCCTGAAATTTGATCATGTTATCATAACTTCAAAATGTAAGCTCTTTTCTGATAAGTTGAAGTTCCTAAGAGTACCATTATCAATAAAGCAAGTCAATGCTGAGCTGGTTTTATAGAACGCTGGTAATACATGATTTATAACCTCAATAAGTGGGCAGAGGACACAAATACCACATTACCAATGATGTAGTGTAAAAGCCAATGGACTACAAGTAGGAAGCTCCTGATATGAGAACAGACTATTGGCTATATGTCCTTAGCTAGAGCTCTAGATGTTTCAATTGTAAAATGAGGGCAAGGTGCTCTCAAAATCTTATCTGATCCAAAAGTTGTGATTCTAAATAAATATCAGAAATTAAAATATTCATTCATAAAAAGTATATAATAAACTACTCCCAGCTATGACAGATTAGTTAATAACAGAAGATTTTATTTGTCAAAAACTAAAAAGAATAAAAATTGTATAATTTGAAAAATATCCAAGTAAAAGCACTAGAGTAATATCAAGGAATTTAGGATGGAAGGGACCAGGAGAAAGAGACAAAGAGAAATTAAGGTGGGTCTGATCTCCTTTGGAGAAATTTTCCAATTTGAAAAGGTAATGGGAAAAAAGGCTGAAAGGCTGAAAGGTCAATCATAAAGTGGATACTTGAAGCACAGCAATTCAGTAGAGCTTTCAGCAATCCCATGAAACTAGGAAAATAAAACCTGAAGTTCAGAGCTAACAAGGAAGCCAAGATTTAAAAGGCTAACATTACAGAAAAGTAAACTAAGAATCTGAGCCACATTTACCCTCAAAGGTACTTGCAATTTTTTTTTTTCTTTTCTTTTCTTGTGGAGACAGAGTCTTGCTCTGTTACCCAGCTAGAGTACAATGGCAACCTCAAACTCCTGGGCTCAAGCAATCCTACTGCCTCACCCTCCTGAACAGGTGGAACTACAGGCACGCTACCACACCCAGTTAATTTTTCTATTTTTTCCTAAAGATGGGATTTCACTCTTGCTAGGCGGGTCTCAAACTCCTGACCCCAAATGATTCTCCCACTCAGCCTCCCAGAGTGCTAGGATTACAGGTATGAGCCGCCATGCCCTGCCAAAGATATCCACTAGTTTTTAGGTGGCATAAATCTGGTACAAGAGAGGACAAGTATAAAATAATCGCAATAAATCACGTTATTGGCATTTGCATAGTACTAGTAAGATAAAGACTGAAGTTTCAGAGTCCATTTTAGTTTTAAAGTTGGGACTGCTGAAAGACGAAAACCTAAGAGTAAGCTAAACCAGAAATTGGTCTGATTGAAATTCGGCTTTACCGCTTTCTTGACTGGATTCAGATGATCTACTCATACTTTAAATACCTACCAGCTGTTGAAGAAAATGCTGTCTGGAAAAAGGTGATACCAGTGGGATTCTCTTAATATTATGCAATGGCCAACATGCATACACAATGCCAACACAAGGGCCAACATTCAATAAAAGGGGGAGTCAAGAACAACAGCAGGATCAAGAGAAAAAAGAGAAAATAGATATAAACCTATTAAACATAGAAATTTAAAATAATAGTTATTAATATGTTCAGAAAAAATAATAAGATGGATAATTTCCTCAGAGAACTAGAATCTATAAAAAAGAACCAAACCAAATTCTTAAAAAATATATATATAACTAAAATTAAGAATGTTACATATAGGCTTACTAGCAAGTTAGACATAGCTAAAGAGAGAAGATCTGTGATCCAGAAGACAGGAAAGTAAAACATTATCTAGGCTAAAACAGAGAGATAAAAAAGATGCCAAATAGCAGCATGAAGCATAAGCACACACAGAACACGGATCAAACGTGTAACAAATGCAACAGAAGTCTGAGAATGAGAGGACAGGAAAAATGGGGTGGAAGCAATATTAGATGAGATAATAGTTGATGAAAACCATCAAGCTACAAATTCAAGAAGCTCAGTAAACATCACATAGAATAAATACAAAGCACCCACACCTAGGCAATTTTACAATAGAAGTGCTGAAAACCAGACAAATGGAAAAGCAAGGAGAAATAAAAGACACTGTCTTCAGCAACAATGAGACAGAGTTTTCAATAGAAAAAAATGGAAATAACCCAAGTGAACAGTATATGTATTCATATACTGGAATTCTGTATAAAAATGAGAATACATAAACGACTATTACAAGCATCAACAATAATGTATCTAATAAACATAGTAGTAAATCAAAGAAACCAGCATTAAAGAGGATATACTATACTATGTATAAATTCATTTGTATAATCTTCATAAATAGGAAAAACTAGCCTGTGCTGTAAGTCAGAATAACGGTTATCCTTTGGAAGTGGTTAATGCTGGAAGGAAACAAGAGCCAGACTATTGGGAGTTTCTAGTAACATTCTAGTTCTAATCTGGAGAGAAGTGAGAAGGGACTTTTACTCTGTGAAAATTCACAGAAAATTCATTAAAAAAAAATTATTGGTGCATTTTTCTGTAATTTGTGTGTTATGCTTCAATAAAAGTTTCCTTAGACACAAACACACATTAATGTATAACAATAGTCTTTAAATTGCAAATTCATCTTACTAATGATTCCTAACTTCTTTCCTCCTTTGTACTCACTGCTTAATGTATCTTCCAACTACTTCTCTGGGTTCAAAAGACACTATAGGAATGAGATAGATTCCAAACTAGCAGCTTAAGTTTATAATACATCTATAGATTATGAAGTGAATACGGTACTAAGAGCCAGGCTGAAACCTGATCTCATTTAAAATATTTTTGTGGGTAACCAATATTAGAGGTAAGCAAAACAAAAATAATCTGAAAGAGGGAAAAATTGTTAGTAAGACTGCTCAAAAATGCGCAGATTGCTGGATTTCAGGAAAGATACTAGCAAGGATGCATTAGGAAATGAGTAGTTTGATAGAGTAGAACAAGAAAATAAACACAATATCTTGAGCCTCATAATAAGAGGCCCTTTTGTAATAGACTGAACATTTAGCAAACTGGAGGAAACAGAAAATTACTTCAAGTTGTATGGACTATTCAGGCTACATTACATAAATTGTATATGAAATTCTACGTTTATTTATTTATTTTTTGTATGAAAGGTCTTTATTGGTGGGGGATGCTGTAGAGCAGCACTAAGGAGGAGAGAAAGGGGGAGAGAGAGAGAGGGAAGAAATTCTACATTTTTAAAGCAATTTTCAGAAAATCTATCAGTCTCGTAAAAGCTTTGGCAACATTCTTGTTTCACTTGAAACGGAGAGAGGGCCCTTAAATTAAATTACCATCACCACCACTATGAGTCTGCCTCAAACAATAAAACCATTACATGGTTTGTGATACAGCATTAATAAAACAATCTTACTGATATGGCAGTTGTTTTCCCCTAATTATTTTCTTACAGGATCTCACATGCTGTGAAGCTGACTTTAAAACAAACTGGATAATGTTAGGAACCAGAAACCTAGTCCAGGCTTTACAAATATTATATATATTTCTATTCCAGACATTCTGCAGACTCTACTGAGTTCTGAAAAGGTAGCCTCTGACAGAAATATGCACCTGAATTTATTGTTCTTAACATGAAAATGCCCCTTTCTGCCTCTTATATGAAAGAAGACACTCCAGTTGCTGTTTCAGAGAGAGTAAACTGAGTTGAGCAAACCAATCATTTTTTAACACTCAAAGGGAGGGGAGTAAGGGAGGGGAGTAAAGGAGAGAAAGTTTATTTTAATTTTGTTTCGAATTATGCTGTCTACAACTCCACTCTATTCTGATGCTGAAATGGTGAGAAGATTGAGTCAGTCAAATGGAAATTTGGGGTGGGAATTGTAAGTTTGATTTAGAAAGGATGGTCAAGTGATTCTAACCTCCTGCTTGAAGCAGCACTGGGCTAAAACAAGCAAAGTAATTGATCTCCAGGATGTTAAAGCCTAGAGGATAGTTTTCTATTAATAGATAGCTAAGAGATCAACAAAATAGGGACTGTTATCATTGGTTTTATAGGGCCATTTCAAGTCCATCATCATTAAAATCTTGACTAGCCTAAAACACTGGAATCATGAACTTAAGGCTAAATTGTATATCCAAGGAAAAGTAAGTACCTGCCAGGATTTAGATTCAGGATCTAGATTAGTAATACGAGTTGATTAGATAGACAGGTAAAGTTATGCTCGGTCAAATATAAACAATAAACAGAACTTCTCTAGGACAGAGGAGAAGGTTAGTTAACGATGATGATGGTTGTGGCAACAATTGCTCTGGCAACTGACATATACTGACCATGTGTTTTAGGCTAAACACTGTGCTAAATACTCACTGCCTATTACTACTAATTTATGGATTAAGAGACTAAGACTTAAAGAAGCTCAGGTAACTTACCCTAGGTCACACAACTAGATAATTGTCAGAGTAAGGACTCAGACAAAGTGTCTTTGATTTTAACTATGATCTTAACTATGATTTTGCTTATAAATTCTGTTCAGCTTAGAAAATTCCTTATATGTCTAATATTACTAACAAATTTGGGAATAATTATTATTTTAAATATTTTATTCATTTTTAGCCTCTTGGTTTGCCTAGTAAAATCTCCTAAAAGATAGTTAAAAGGTAAAATTTAGGCTGAACCAATTATCACAAATTCTAAATAAGGTCAGTAAAATTAATTGATTGATTATGAAGTGCTATCAGAGACTAAACTGGCAAAAGAAAAATTTAGAAGATTTTTCTCTACCAGGAAAGGCTAAAAGACATGCTCTAACATGCCTCCAGAAACCAGAGGACACCTGATTAAGTATGCAAAAGAATATGGATTAAGATATAAGCAATAAGCAATTTAATGATGACTGTATTGCAATGTGATTTCTCTGTGGAAAAGGAGAACTTTGGGATTCATCTGTGTTTCATGGTAATGAGAGCAAAAATGTCTTTATTCAAACAGAATAAAAGATTCTGATTACTGCTTTGAAACAGATTGTTTTTAGTGAACTAAAATTGAAAATAAGAAAAGATTTCTAATTTGGATTATCTGAGCAGTGGATGGAAAGGGTATTGTTCTTACAATTTATTCTAATCAGATTTTAATTGTTCTAACCCACAATGACAAAAAAATTAAACAACCTCAGTAATGCCCTTACAAAATTAAAATGGATGAGGAAATTACCACATTTTTTATTTTTACTTGGCAATTATCTTTTTCAAAACTGGACATAGAGTAGTTTTCTTTTCTTTTCAGCAGGGATTACTGATTTGTAAAAAAAAAACAAAAAAAAAACACAAAAAAACCTCTTCTAAGTACCTGGCAGAACACATTTCATGATATTTTTGAAAACCATGAATATAACACTTATTATCTGTGAGCCTTATGAAAATTCACGTACCCTCTTTATACCTTGATTTGCTCATTTATAAAATAGAACTATTTTTACTGATTTGCTTCAGTTTCTCCAATCTGGTCCCTAGAAAAGGTAAGTCCAATATTAAAACTCAAGTAAGTTCAAGTTTATACAGCAGCTATTCTATCAGGATGGGGCCTGCTACCCATCTTATCAGAATGACAGCATCTTAACTACAAAAATCACATTCTTAGCCTTAAAGATTGTCATCAATAACATTAGCAGCAATACCACTCAAACTCCTCTAAGTCCCTGGATGATACTGCGCAGATCATCTGATCTGTGGTCAGATTCCATCTACTTTTAAGTCTTTTATTTTTCATTTTTTTGAGACAGAGTCTCACTCTGTTGCCCAGGCTAGAGCGTGCTGGGGCCAGCCTATTTCACAGCAACTTCAAACTCCTAAGCTCAAGAAATCCTCCTGCCTCAGCCTACAGCGTAGCTGAGACTATAGGGCTGTGCCACCATACTCAGTTAATTTTTTCTGTTTTTAGTAAAGACAGGATGGGGTCTTGCTCAAGCTGGTCTCAAACTCTTGACCGCAAGCCATTTTCCCACCTTTGCCTACCAGACTACTAGGATTACAGGTGTAAGCCACTGAACCAGGTCCTAAGCCTTTTAATTTTAACTCTTTATGCTCAAGTCTCTCAGCCCACAGACTCTAGTAATGAGTCGCACATGCATTATCAAGCCTTTTGGTATTGCCCAGGCAACCTATCTCTCTGAAAACCATGAGTATAATTACTGGAAAACTGGACAATATCAAACTACATAAATATTCATTCCTGAAATCCAAACAACTGCTCTGGGCTTTTGTGAGAATAAGATGAAATAATTTATAAGAAAATATGAAATCTATATGTGAATGATAAAAATTAATCACACATAAATAACAATTCATTATCAATGATAATCATTATTTTAAATGACTAGGACCCAGTTAACATTATACAAATTCTATCATTAGTAGCTAAATACTTTAAAAAGTTTAGATTAGGTATAAGTCCCACAATTATGACAAAAGAAAACTATTCTTAATTATAACAAAATGAAGCAATTTACTTGATTTTGAACAAATCATATAATTTCTATAGGCTTCCTATATCTCAGTATAAAATAAGAGGGTTAGCCCTGGTGATTTTCATTAAAATCCATGGGACCGCTATCTTATTGCCTCTCCCATCTTGTTTTTTTTTTTTTTTTTTTTTAAATGCTTTATTAACGAAATGCACAGTGTGCAGACTGCAATTAGTTACGTTCCTATCTCTTCACAGAGTGGTCACCACGAACAGCACAGGACATCCTAACAGTGTTTGTTGCTACCTGACAGCCTCTCAATTGTGGAGGGG
>CAUYON010012658.1:0-14632 GCA_963573935.1 Arctocebus calabarensis
GGTGCCTCAGTCTGGCGCCCCAGACAACAGTCAAATACCCCCACACTCTTGCCCTAGTTCTCCCAAGGCAGTTCAACTGAGTGCCAAGTCCAAAAGAAACCCAAACAGCTCACAGGTAAGGCCTTTCCAGTTTGCAATCTCACTGCTGCTGTAGCCACAGCTGCCAACAGGATTAGACTGAACAAACACACGCAAACACTTGCCAGATCTCCACTGCTTTTGCCTTCCTCAGGGAGCCCAGAAGTCTCACGCTGTCTCCCTGTGTCCCCAAAGGGATGTTTCTGGGATGATCTCGCCAGCCAGAGATGCCTGAATTCTTCTCTCCCCAGTCTCACCGTGCCCAGTTGCAAGGAAGCTGTTACTCAGCCGCCATCTTGGCTCCCTCCTCCTACAACTTGCCATTTTATTTTTCCTTTTGATAGTGTTCTTCGGTGCACATAAGTTTTTAATCTTGATGAAGTCTGCTTTGTCTATATTTTCTTTTGTTGCTTGTTGCTTTCATACTTGAGAAAGTATTTGTATACCATGGAATACTATTCAGCCATAAAAAGATGGAGACTTTACATCTTTTGCATTTGTCTGGATGGAATGAAGAACATTCTTCTTAGTAAAGTATTGCAGGAATGGAAAAGCAGGTATCCTATGTAGTTGATACTAATATGAAACTAGTAGATGAATAACTACATGTCCACAATGGAGAAAAGCGCAATTAAGCTCAAGTGAGGGTGAGGAGAGAGGAGGGGTAGAGGGATTGCTGTGCTCTCACCTAATGGCACAATGTAAGAGTATGTGGCACACCTTCTGGGTGAAGGACTCATCTACAACTTGGACTTTTGCTAACAAATGCAAAAAATGTAAGCTAATCATTTGTACCCTCATATTAATCTGAAATAAAAAAGAGAAAGTATTGCCTAATCTAAGGTTATGAGGATTTACACTTTATGGTTCCTACAGGGGAATCCAACCTGCAGCCCATGGGCCACATGCAGTTTATTGAGGACCGGTTTGCTTATCTGTGGTGTTAGATATCTCACAAAGTATGCATGAACCATTTTTTTGCTCATCAGCTTTCATTAATGTTTATGTATTTCTTTTTTAAATTTTATTGTCTTTATTATTAAATAATAGCTGTGTACAATAGTGCAATCAAGGGGTACAATGTGCTGGTTTCATATACAATCTTAACTATTTTCATCAAACTGAATAACATAGGCTTCCTGGCATTTTCTCAGTTATTATATGAAGACATTTGTATTCTGCATTTAGTAAGGTTCGCCTGTACCCTTCTGAGATGCACCATAGGTGTGGCCCCACAAATTACCCTCCCTCCACCCCAACCTCCCCTCTTCCCTCCCTATCCTTGCCCCTTTCCCCATATTCTTGTGTTATAGTTGGGTTATACACTTCATACGACAGCTATAAATTAGCTTCATAGTAGGGCTGAGTACATTGAGATACTCTTGCTAAGAAGAATATGTTCCATTCTTGAGATACTTTGCTAAGAAGAATATGTTCCAGGTCCATCCATGTAAACATGAAAGAGGTAAAGTCTCCATCTTTCTTTAAGGCTGCGTAATATTCCATGGTATACATGTGCCACAATTTATTAATCCATTTGTGAAGTGATGGGCACTTAGGTTTCTTTCATGACTTAGCAATTATGAATTGGGCTGCAATGAACATTCTGGTACAGATGTCTTTGTTATAATGTGGTTTTTGGTCTTCTGGGTATATACCTAGAAAAGGATGACCTGCCATTTATGTTTTTCTTAATGTGTGGCCCAAGACAACTCTTGTTCTTCCAATGTATGGCAGAAAAGAAAAAAGGTTGGACATCCATGTGAGAGTTTTGTAGGCTAATTCTTAAATATTTAGATCTTTGATTATTCTTTAGTTAATTTTTGTATAGGTGTTAGGTAGGATTCTGATTTCATTCTTTTGCATGTGGATATACAGTTGTCCCAGCATCGTGTGTTGAAAAGACTATCGTTTTCTCTATTGAATGGTCTTAGTACCATTTTAGAAAATCAATTGGTCATAGACACATGGTTTTATTTCTGGGTTCTCAATTCTATTCCAATTGATCTATGTGTCTATCCTTTCAACACCATAATGTTTTGATTATTATAATTTTCTAGTAAATTTTGAAACTGAGAATTGAGGGTCTTCCAATTTTCTTCTTTTACAGAAGAAAAAGGAACTGTGTTGGTTTGGGCTATTTGGGATCTCTTGCAATTCCATATGAATTTTAGGACAAACTTGTATATTCCTATAATAAAGGCAGTTGGAATTTTTATAGAGATTGCATTGAATCTCCAGGTTAGTTTAGGGAATATTACCTTCTTTACAATATTAGATCTTCCAATACATGCACGTTGGGTATATTTCCAATTATTTAGGTCTTTTAAAATTTCTTATAATAGCCTTCACCGCACTTTCTTAATTATTGTGTTAGGACATTTATACTCTACAGTTAGTAGATTTGACATAAAGGCTATGTTAACCAATTTGTTGCAAGTATTTCAAATTGTATATAAAACCAGCACATACCCCATAAAGGCATTAATGTACACAGCTATGATATAATAAAAAAAATTCTTATAATAGTATTTTGTAATTTTCAATGTACAAGTTTTTGTTTTTTTTTTAAACAACAGTCATTATTAAAAAGACAGAGTCTGTCTTCCTGGGCTATAGGCTTCCACAGGTCAGCAATCATTTCTTTTCTATTTATCATTGTGGCAGACACAGAGATGCATTGTTCAGATCTTCCTTCAAGCAAGTACTCACTGCCTGGTATTAAAGAGTGAGGTTAGCTGACAGGGTCTAGATGTTAGCTTCAGCAGGATTTGGTTCAATTTTTGAGTGAAGGTGATACTATTCTCAAGAGACATAGATAATGATTCTGTAAGATAATGAAAGCTCAGGGCATACTCTTCTCAAGACATCCCCTGGCTTGTGACTCAGAAAGGCAGTGAATGGTATAAGGCCTGCTCATTTCCACCCAATTGGTGGCTCTTCTAAAATGCAGAAGACCTTTATTCCAGGCCCCCACTTGGGCTGGTAGATGCATTGTCAGGTTTTCATTGAGGTCCAAGGCCTCCTTCTGCTCAATCCATCCAGCTACCTCCCTTTCCTTTTCACACATACAATTCTCAGTCATCCTTTTATCTTCTTTCTTTTTTTTTAGACAGTCTCACTCTGTTGCTTAGAGTGCCGTGGTGTTATAGTTCACAACAACCTTAAACTCATGGGCTCAAGTGATCCTCATTCTCTCAAGTAGCTGGGTATACAGGCACCTGCCACAACCTGGCTAGTTTTCGTACTTTTAGTAGAGATGAGGTCTCAAACTCCTGAGTTCAAGTAGTATACCTGCCTTGGCCTCCCAGAGTGCTAGGATTATAGGCTTGAGCCACCACATCCAGCTGTCTCAGTCATGCGTTTGTGTACCTCAGTCTGTCCTCACTTCTGCTTCCTGGGGGACCCAGCTTGCATAGAACCATCTTACTTTTAGTATCTGGCTCACTGGTTAGCACATCCTTAAAATTCTAGAGAGTGTATGGATAGAAAGAAAGAGCAACCTCAAACTCCTGGGCTAAAGTGATCCTCTTGCTTTAGCCTCTCAAGTAGCTGGGACTATAGACACCCACCACCACACCTGGCTTAGTTTTCTATTTTTAGTAGAGATGGGGTCTCACTCTTGCTCAGGCTGGTCTTGAATTCCTGAGTTCAAGCTATCCACCTACTTTGGCCTCCCAGAGGGCTAGGGTTACAGGGGTGAGCCACTGAGCCTGCCCAGAAAAACACTTTTGTTTTGGAGACTTGAACACACATGAATACTCTAAACCTTTTTTTTTTTAACCCATCAAAGTACAATTTTTCATTATTGATACACACACCAAGGTGGCTGAGGGTATAAAGTAATTAGGATGTATCACTCTTTTTAGAAGTTTTGATTAAATGGAACTTTTTGAAAGTGAGATCAAAATTAGAATGGCAAATGACTTATAATTATGTTATTATAGGAAGGGGAATATTATTTGGGGAAAAGAGAAGTCCTCAGGGTGGTACAGTATAGTTAGAGTAAAGTGAAGGTATACGACAGTGATAAAAGAAGTTAAGAGAGTTGGATTCAAATGTTTGAGAGAGACTTTCCTTATTTTGCTCTTCAAGGAAAAACTTGGATGTTAAATTTCTTCTTACTCCCTAGGTTTCTGATTAAATGTCACTGTCTCCAGGAAGCCTTCCCTGAACCTCCTCCCCTCCACCTTCAAGATGGCTAAGGTCATCTTGCACTCCTGTCATACTCTGCACTTCTTGGAAACATTTTGAAAGCAGGTTTAGGTCTGGCTTATTTCCTGGTATGGGTTCTTCAGCATCAAGAACGGCTCTAGGCATTGTGTTAAAATTGTATATTGCTTTGGGCAGAATGGACATTTTAACAATATTGATTCTTCCCAACCATGAGCATGGTATGTTTTTCCATTTATTGACATTTTCAGCGATTTCTTTTCTTAGAGTTTCATAGTTCTCTTATAGAAATCTTTCACTTTCTTCGTTAGGTAGACTCCCAAATATTTCATCTTCTTTGGCGCTATTGTAAAAGGAACGGAATCTTTGACTATTTTTTCAGCTTGGTTGTTATTAGTGTATATAAAGGCTACTGATTTAGGAGTGTTGATTTTGTAGCCTGATACCTTGCTGTATTCCTTGATCACTACTAAGAGCTTCACAGTAGAACCCTGGTGTTTTCCAGATACACAATCATATCATCTGTGAAGAGTGAAAGTTTGATCTCTTCTGATCCTATGTGGATACCCTTGATTGCCTTTTCTTCCAATGGAGCAATGGAGACAATGGGAAACCTTGCCTGGTTCCTGATCTAAGTGGGAATGATTTCAATTTAACTCCATTCAATACAATATTGGCTGTGGGTTTGCTGTAGATGGCCTCTATCAATTTAAGAAATGTCCCCTATAGAAGACTGAAATTGAACCCACATCTTTCACCACTAACGAAGTTAGACTCACATTGGATTAAAGAGTTAAACATAAGACATGAAACTGTAAAAATACTAGAAGAAACTTCAGGGAACACTCTTGAAAGTATCGGCCTGGGCGAATACTTCATGAGGAGGACCCCAAAAGCAATGGAAGCAGTATCAAAAATACACTACTGGGATCTGATGAAACTAAAAAGCTTCTGCACCTCTAAGAACACAGTAAGTATTGCTAGCACACAGCCCTCAGAATGGGAAAAAATATTTGCAAGTTATGCCTCCGACAAAGGCTTAATAACCAGAATACACAGAGAACTCCAATGTATTTGCAAGAAAAGAACAAGAGATCCCATCTCAGGATGGGCAAAAGATCTCAAAAGAAACTTCTCTAAAGAAGACAGTGCATAGCCTTCAAACACATGAAGAAATGCTCATTATCCTTAATCATCAGAGAAATGCAAATCAAAACTACCTTGAGATATCATCTAACTCCAGTAAGATTTAAAGCCATTTGACTAGATATGCATGTCAAATTAACATTTTGAAAACAACCAGAGATGTTGGCGTGGATGTGGAGAAAAGGGAACACTTCTACATTGCTGGTGGGAATGTAAACTAATACATCCATTTTGGAAAGACGTTTGGAGACTATTCAAAGATCTAAAAATAGACTTGCCATTTGACCCTATAATTCCTTTACTTGGTATATACCCAGATGACCAAAAATCACAGTACAACAAAGATATCTGTACCAGATTGTTTATTGCAGCCCAATTCATAATTGCTAAGTCATTGAAGAAGCCCAAGAGCCCATCGGTCCATGAATGGATTAATAAACTATGGTATATGTATACCATGGAATATTATGCAGCCTTAAAGAAAGATGGTGAATTTCCTCTTTCATATTTACATGGATGGAGCTGGAACATGTTCTCCTTAGCAAAGTATCTCTAGAATGGAAGAAAAAGTATGCAATGTCTACACCCCTAATATGAGGCAAATTTATATCTTTCAAGTGAAGGCTACAACCCAATTATTGCACAAGAAGACGGGAAAAGGGGAGAGGGAGGGAAAGGGAGGGAGAGGGTGAGGGTGATAGGACAAAGGGTGAGATCACACTTGTGGTGCATATTTGAAAGGTCAGGAGAAAACTTCTAAATATGGATCAAAAATGTTTTCACATAGTAAATGAGAAAATCTCATGAATGTTATTTCAATCAGGTTGATGAAAATATCTCAGATTGTATGTGAAGCTCACACACTGTATCCCATGATTGAATTAATGTACACAGCTTTGATTCAATAAAAAAAGAAAAAAAAACTATGAACAAAAAAAATAATTGAAATTCAAAACAAAAAAATCATCCAGAAAATTAACAAAATAAAAAGTTGATTTTTTGAAAAAATAAAAAATTGATAAATCTTTGGTCAGATAAACTAGAAATAGAAAAGTAAAATCTCTAATAACCTCAGTTATAAATGATAAAGTGGAAATAACAACAGATGCCACAGAGATACAAGAAGCATCTCTGAGTACTGTAAGAAACTCTATTTCCAGAAATTTGACAATGTGGAGGAAATGGATCAATACCTAGGATCACACCCTCTCTCTATACTAAACCAACAAGAAATAGATCTCTTGTACAGACCAATTTCAAGAACTGAAATCAAAGAAATAATAAAAATCTCCCAATAAAAAAGCCCTGGTCCTGAATATTCACACCAGATTTCCATCAGACTTTCAGAGAAGAGCTTATATCCATACTGTAGAAGAGTTTATTCTAAACACTTGAGAAGAAAGGAATCATCCCCAAATTTTTCTATGAAGCAAACATCACTCTGATACCAAAATCAGGAAAAAACCCAACTAAAAAGGAGAATTTCAGACCAATTTCATTAATGAAAATAGACGCAAAACTTCTTAATAAAATCCTAACCAATAGATTACAGCATCACATTAAAAAAAATACACATTGTAATTAAGTAGTTTTCATCCCAAGGATGCAAGGCTGGTTTAACATATGCAAGTCCATAAACATATTTCACCATATCAACAGAAGCAGAAACAAAGACCACATGATTCTCTCAATAGATGCAGAACAAGCATTAGATAAAATCCAGCATTCTTTTCTAATTAGAACACTTAACAATATAGGCATAGGTGGCACATTTCTTAATCTGATCAAAGCCATCTATGTCAAACCTATAGGTAATACTGTACTGAATGGAATAAAACTGAAAGCTTTTCCATTTAGAACTGTAACCAGACAAGGTTGTCCTCTGTTGTCATTACTATTCAACATAGTGCTTGAAGTTCTAGCCAATACAACCAGGCAAGAGAAGGAAGTAAAGGGCTTCCAAATGGGAGAAAAGGAGGTCAAACTCTCACTCTTCACTGATGACATGAACTTTAGCAAACCCCAAAGATTCAACCACAAAACTCCTGGAAGTGATCAAAAAATATAGCAATGTCTCACGATATAAAATCAGTGTCCACAAATCAGTAGCCTTTGTATATGCCAATAACAGCCAAAATGGGAAGCTAATCAAAGCTACCTCCAAAGTACTTTCGAGGAAAAACCCCACAAACTGAACTACCTAGGAATATGCATAAAAAAGAGGTGAAGGACCTCTATGGTGAAAATTACAAAACCCTGAGAAAAGAACTACCAGAAGATATTATAAATGGAATAACATACCATCCTAAAGTTGGGAAGAATCAATATTGTCAAAATGTCTATATTACCCAAAGCAATACACAGATTTAATGCAGTCTCCATTAAAATAACATCATCATACTTTCAAGATTTGTAAAAAATAATTCTTAACTTTGTGTGGAACCTGAAGAAATCCTGTATCACCAAGGCAATTCTTAGTAATAAAAACAAAGCTGGGAGTATCACCCTACCAGACTTTTGGTTATAGTACAAGGCCTTAGTGATCAAAACAGCATAGTATTGGTAGAAAATAGAGACACTGACATTTGGAACTGAATAGAAAACCATGAGATGAAACTAACAGCTTACAGCTACCTGATCTTTGATAAACCAAACAAGAATACACCCTGGGGAAAAGAATCCCTATTCAATAAATAGCATTGGGAGAACTGTATAAGCACATGTAAAAGACTGTAATTGGACCTGCACCTTTCACCGCTTATGAAAATTGATCCAGGGTGAATAAAATATTTAAATCTAAGGCACGAAAAAATAAAAATCCTCAAAGAAAGTGTGGGGAAAGGGTGGTGCCTATGACTCAAAGGAGTAGGGCACCAGCCCCATATGCCAGAAATGAAGGGTTCAAACTCAGCCTTGGCCAAAAACTGCCAAAAAAAAAAAAAAAAAGAAAAAAGAAAAGAAAAGAAAGTGTGGGGAAACACTTGAAGATATCAGCCTGGGGAAAAATTTTATTCCCTGGCAATTGCAACAACAACAAAAATAAACAAATGGGACTTAATTAAACTGAAAAGCTTCTGTACAGCTGAGGAAACAATAACCAAACAAACAGACAACCTTCAGAATGGGAAAAGATATTTGCATATTATGAATCAGACAAAAGCTTGATAATTAGGATCTATAGAGATCTCAAATTAATCATCAACAACAAAAGATCCAACAATCCCATATATCACTGGGCAAGATACAGGAATACAACCTTCCCTAAAGAGGACAAATGGCTATCAAACAGATGAGAAAATGATTATAGCTCCTAATCATCAGAGAAATGCAAATCAAAACTACCCTGAGCTATCACTTAACCCCAGTGAGAATGGCTCACATCTCAAAGACTCAAAGCTGGCATGGATGTGGAGAGTAGGGAACACTTTCACACTGCTGGTGGTACTGTGAAATAATGCAACCTTTTTGGAAGGAAGGATGGAGGAGTTCAAAGAACTCATATTAGACCCTCCATTTGATCTGGCAATCCCATTACTAGGCATCTACCCAGGAGAAAGAAAATCCTTTTGTCAAAAGGACATTTATACTAGAGTGTTTATCAGAGCTCAATTTACAATCGCTGAAATGTGGAAACAGGCTAAATGCCCATAAAACCAGGAATGGATTAAAAAGCTGTGGTATATGTATACCATGGAGTACTACTCAGTCACTAAAATAGAGACTTTACATTTTTTGTATTAACCTGGATGGAACTTGAACACAGTCTTCTTAGTAAAGCATCACAAGAATGGAGAAACAAGAATCCAATGCACTGAATTCTAACATGAAGTCAGTAGATGAGCTAATAAGTGGGGGGTAAGGGAATGAGGAAGTGAGGAGAGGAGGAAGGAGGGGAATGGGGGTCACAGTGTATGGCATACCCTTTGGGGGTGGGACAAAATTGTAAGAGGGACTTTATCTAACAAATGTAATCAGTGTAACCTAATTCTTTGTTTTCTCAATGAATCCTAAACAATAAAAATAAATAAATAAATAAATAAAATTAAAAAAGAATTGATTCACACAATTATGGAGGTTAAGAATTCCCAAGATATGTGGTCACCAAGCTGAAGACTCAGGATAGCCAATTATGTACTTCTGGTCTGGGTCTAAAGACCTGAGCACTAGGGAAAATTACTGTATAAGTTCCAATTCAAAATCCGGGACAGCTAATACAACAATGTCAAGTGCAACAACAAAAATAGCCGTGCACTGTGGCAGGTGCCTATAGTCCCAGCTACTTGGGAGGCTGAGGCAAGAGACTCGCTTAAGCCCAAGAGTTTGAGGTTGCTGTGAGCTATGATGCCACAGCACTCTACCCAGGACAACAACTTGAGACTATGTTTGAAAAAAACAAAAACAAAAAACAACAACAACAACAACAAAAAGACCCTAAAATGGCTCAGCAACTAAACTGCACCTCCTTTCAACTATAGTCTGAGAAACAGACTTGACAATCCAAAAACCTGGAGAGAGACCATCCATAAACCTTTAGACAGTATAATAGCTCTTAGTTTCACTGAATTACTTGAAATAGCTCTATAATTCTGCTACAGACCTTTTTAGTTGCAGTGTAAAAGCAGCTCTGCCTGCTCAAGGACCCACTAGGAGACACATTCATCCATTCCCACAGTGGCAGACCTGCAGACCTTGGTGTTGGCTGTGAACCTTGAGCAGCCTTGTAACTCAATTGCAGGGGGATCCTTTCAAGAGAAGTGCAGGAAGCCACATCTGTCCATACATTTAGTAATAGGCCTACTGTCTGTAGACTCTCAGTGGACCTTCACCCCAGTGCCAGTCCTCCTAGCCAAGGTCCTGGAGAAGCGTTGGGCTCCCTCTTCTGTTAACCTTCTTGTACTCATCATGCTTATTAATCTTTATCTCTGTCAATAAACACCCTCCTGCTTATGCGGAAAAAAGAAAAGAAAAGAAACTCTGCTTCAACGGTAGAAACAATATGAAGAAGAAAAGACGGGTCATTTGAAATTAGCCAATTAAAGGAATACTGACAACAAGAATGAAAAAGAATAAGGAAAGCAAACGGTATCTATGGGGCACCATTAATCATATGTATATATAAATTATGAAATTCCCAGAAGAAGAAAAGAAAAAAAAGGTAGTGGGAAATATGTTAGAAGAAATACTGACTGAAAAGTTTTCAAAACTTGGGAGGGATATGGGTATCTAGATTCATGAAGCTCAAGAGATCCCAAGTAAGGCCCAGAGAAGGAATAATACTCTAAGATATATTATAATGAAATTGTCAAAAGTAAGAATCTCGGAAAGTAGCAAGAGAAAAGAGACTCATCACATGCAAGGAAACTTCCATAGAATATTAGTGCTTCTCGGCAAAAACCTTGCAAGTCAGGAGTGAATGGGATGATATATTAAAATTCCTGAAAGAAAAAAAAAATCAACCAAGACTACTTCCTGAAAAGATGCCCTTTAGAAATGAAGGAGTGATAAAGACACTCCCAAACAAAAGCTGAAAGAGTTCATTTAATAAGCTTTACTTTACCAGAAATGTCTAAAAGGAGTTCTTTGAGTCAAAACAAAAGGATACTAAGCAATAACAAGCAACCATACGAAAGTATAAAACCTACTGGTATAGGTACGTTTAATATAAGTAAATATATTGTCAAATTCAGAATATTCTAATATTGCATTAGTGGTATTCAACTTGGTTTCAGCTCTGGCATAAATGTTAAAAGACAAAAGTAATAAAATGTATACATAATATAAAAGCATATAAACCTTGACATCAATAGTATAGAATTTAGGGGGCTGCTATGGTCTGAATGTATTAGTCCTCTCTAAGTTCATATATTGAAAACTAATTACCAAAGTAATAGGACAAGAAAGTGAGACCTTTGGGAGGTGATTAGGCCATCAGGGTTCTGCCTTCTTTAATGGAGTTAATGTCATTATAAAAGAGGCTCCACAGAACTTTTCTTGTACCATGTGTGGACATAATTAGAAGGCACTACCTCTGAGAAATGAGCCCTCACTAGACATCAAATCTGCAGGAGACTTGATCTTGGACTTCCCAGCCTCTAAGACTTTGAACAAGGAATTTCTATTTATAAATTACCCAGTCTAATGTAATTTATTATAGCAGTCTTAAGAAGTGATGGAAGGGGAATAAAAGTTTAGAGTTTTTGTATAAGATTAAAATTAAGTTGTTTTCAACTTAAAATAGTCTGGTATAAGATGTGTTTATTTAAGCCTTGGGGTAACCACAAAGAAACCTACTGTAGATACACAAAACATAAAGAGAAAAGAATCAAAGCATACCACTTCAAAAGATAAACAACCAAAAAAAAACCCAACAAATTACAAAGAAAAAGATTAGTGGAGAAATAAAGGAACAAAGGAATCACAAAATGGAAAACAAAAAAGGCAATAGTTTATTCTATAAATAATTACTTGATAAAATTTACTTTTACGTTTTTAGATACGGGGTCAACTATATTACCTAGGTTGGTCTTGAACTCCTGGGCTCAAGCAATCCTCCTGCATTAGCCTTCCTACTAGAAAAGTGGGGTGTGTACCAATGCCCCTGACTACCTATCAATAATTATTTTAAATATTAATGGATTAAATACTCCAATCAAAAGACATAGAATGTCTGAAAGTATAAAAAGTAATATTGTAAAATATGCCAACTGCAAGAAATTCACTTTAACCTTAAGGACACACATAGGCTTAAAATGAAAAGATATAAAAAGATATTTCCTGCAAATGGCAACACAAAAAAGAGCAAGTGTGGCTGTAGTGATATCAGAAAAAATAGACTTTCAGTCAGGAGCTGTCACAAGAAACAAAAATGGTCACTGCATAATAATAAAGGAGTCCATTCATCAAGAGGGTATAACAGTTGTAAATATTTATGCACCCAACATTGGATCAATATGCAAAGCAAATATTAAAAGACATGAAGACAGAAATAGGCAGCAATAAAATAATAGCAGGGAACTTCAATATCCCACAAATAAATACAGTATCCAGACAGAAATTCTAAGGAAATATTGAACTCAAATACCATTATAGGCCAAATGAATCTAATAGACATAAATAGAATATTTTATCTATCAATGGTGGAATTCTTCTAAAGTGCACATGGATCATTCTCAAAGACAGATCATTGTTAGACCACTCAGCAATATTTTCAAAGTTAAAAGGATCAATATTATTGCAACTGTCTTTTCTGATGACCATAGTATAAAACTATAATAGAAATAAATAACAGGTGGAATTTTGGAAAATTTACAAATATGTGGGAATTAAACAACACACTCCTAAACAAACAAGAGGTTGAAGAAGAAATTAAAAAATGAAATAAAAAAGTATCCTGAGAAAAATGAAAATGAAAATGCAACATGTCAAAACATATGGAATACAACAAAAGTGGGTGTAAGAGGAACGTTAGTACTAGTAAATGCTTACATTAAGAGAAAAAAAGATCAAACAACTTAACCTCACATCTCATTGACTAACTTCACACCTCAATGAACTAGAAAAAGAAAGAAAATAGATTAGAGCGAACTAGAAAAGAAAGAAAGAAAGAAAATTGGTGAAAGTAGAAATAAAACACAAACAAACAAAAAAAAAACAATGAAATTGAGTAGGTATTTTGCAGACATGTAGACCAATCAAATAGAACAGAAGTAAATCCATATATTTACGGCCAACCAATTTTCTTTTTTTTTTATGTTAAAATATGTTTATATTTGATCATTTGTAATTTTTTTTATTAATTAGTTGCCAGTTTATTTCTTTTTAATATGTGTATTTTATTATTCTTCATTACATTATTTCCCTCCCCACCCCTCAGTGGTAAGACAGAATTTATTTACAGAGATGAATACAGAAAACACTAAAGCTCCTGGTAGAGGGAGAGAACTCAAGTGGGGAGAGAGAAGCTCTCTCCGTTTCTCTCCCAGTCTTACCCCGTCTCCTCCTTTAGGCCTTTAGTCTCAGGGTATATAAGGTGTATGGGTTTCTTCACAGAGAATACAGTCCCTTCCGCCGGGGGCAAGGTGAATGAATGTATCAATGAATGGATACAGTCCATTCATGGAATTGAGGCCTAGGAAATTCACAAGAAATTGCAGGCATAGGAAATGGGGGTTCCACATTTAGTCCTAAGGGTAAAGTGAAGGAGACAGCAAGGCACAGGAGTCTCCTTGGCAGTTGTCCAGCCTTTTTGGCTATTGAAGCCTCTGGTGGGGGTTGGAGGTCCCCCTCCTTGCCTGTCATCCAGCCCACTGGCTCTTCAGCTGGTTTCCACAGCACAGACACTGCCAAGGAGGAGGCGGCAGGTCCGCCAGCTCTACTGAGCTGGCTAGGGCGCCTAATGTCCTGCATCAATTCTCCCTCTTCCAGTAGAAACTCTAACTGCTGTTAGGGAAAAGGGGTGAAGACTCGATCTAACTGCTTCCTGCTGAATCGGGGAAGGATAGAAGGGGGCAGTTAGGGTTTCTCCGGAGGGAGAGTGATACAAGGGTTCATGGACTGGAACCATCTTTATTGCGTGTGGCTTGATGACATTTCTGGAAAACATAAATCTGATTAGTGTAATCAGGCAAAGGTAGAACAGCATCAGGTCAGAAGCACTTATTCAGTGATGCTAAAAGAAAACCATATTAGGATTTTTCTTGCTGTTTCCTAAATAATAACTTCAAACTTTCTTTCGGCTCACAAGTGTAGGTGGTCTGTGATGGCCAACCAATTTTCAACAAAGGTGCTAAAAACTACACTGGGGAAGGACAGTAGTGTCAATAAATTGTGCTAGGGAAAATAAATATCTGTTTATAGAACAATGAAAATAGACTCCTATCTTTCACAATATGTAAAATTCACTCCAAAATGTATTAAGGACCCTAAAAGATTTAAAACTATGAAACTAGTAGCAGAAATACTAATAGTTTCTAATAGGAGAAACTGATATATAGGAGAAATACTGTAACAAATTGATCTGGGCAAAGATTTTATGGAAAATATCTTAAAACGAAGGCAATAAAACCATAGAAAATAAAGCTATATCAAGTTAAAAAAAATTTTTTTAATAATTTTATTGAATCATAATTATGTACATTGGTGCAATCACAGGGCACGATTCATATACATTCAGAAATATTTTGATCATACTGTTACAGATATCCTTCATGGCATAAAGGAAATAACAAAAGAGTGA
>CAUYON010012659.1:0-16644 GCA_963573935.1 Arctocebus calabarensis
TAAAACAAAAGAACTTTCAACCCAGGATCCTGTACCCAGCTAAACTGAGTTTCATCTACGATGGAGAAATTAAATACTTTAATGACATCCACATGTTGAAGAAATTTGCTATAACTAAACCAGCTCTCCAGGATATTCTCAAACCTATCAATAACCTCAAACCTACAAATAACCAGTGTAATCCTCCACCATAAAAGTTTTCTCACCCAGAAACTTCTTACCAAATGCAAACTTCCACAGTGATAAAAGGATTAAAAATGTCCACTAGATTTTCTACAGATTTATCCATATGTTCTATTACTGTGAATGGCTTAAATTGTCCTCTAAAGGGGCAATAGTTGGCTGACTGGATACAAAAACTCAGGCCATATATAAACTCAGGCCAGATATCTGTTGCATACAAGAGTCTCACCTTACCTTAAAAGATAAATTTAGACTCAAGGTGAAGGGATGGTCAACTATGTTCCAGGCAAATGGAAAACAGAAAAAAGCAGGTGTTGCAATCTTATTCACAGATACAATAGGCTTTAAACCAACCAAAATAAGGAAGAATAAAGATGGACATTTCATATTTGTTAAAGGTAATACTCAATATTATGAGATTTTAATTATTAATATTTATGCACCCAACCAGAATGCACTTCAATTTATAAGAAAAAATCTAATAGACATGAGTAACTTGATTTCCTCCAGCTCTATAGTAGTTGCAGATTTTAATATTCCTTTAGCAGTTTTGGATAGATCCTCCAGTAAGAAGCTAAGTAAAGAAATTTTAGATTTAAACTTAACCATTCAACATCTAGATTTAACAGACATCTACAGAACATTTCATCCTAATAAAATTGAATACAAATTCTTCTCAGCACCCCATGGAACATACTCCTAAATTGATCACATCTTAGATCACAAGTCTAACCTCAGCAAATTTAAAAGAATAGAAATTATTCCTTGCATCTTCTTGGACCACCATGGAATAAAAGTTGAACTCAACAATCACAGGAATCTGCATACTCAAACAAAAACATGGAGGCTAAATAACCTTATGCTGAATGATAGATGGGTCATAGATGAGATTAAGAAGGAAATCACCAAATTCTTGGAACAAAATGACAGTGAAGATATGAATTATCAGAACATCTGGGATACTGCAAAGGCAGTCCTAAGAGGGAAATTTATAGCACTGCAAGCCTTCCTCAAGAGAACGGAAAGAGAGGAAGTTAACAACTCAATGGGACACCTCAAACAACTGGAAAAGGAAGAACATTTCAACTCCAAACCCAGCAGAAGAAAAGAAATAACCAAAATCAAGGCAGAATTAAATGAAATTGAAAACAAAAGAATGATACAGCAGATCAATAAATCAAAAAGTTGGTTCTTTGAAAAACTGAATAAAATAGATAAACCTTTGGCTAACCTAATCGGGAAAAAAGACTAAAATCTCTAATTTCATCAGTCAGAAATGGTAAAGACAAAATACCAACAGACCCCTTAGAAATTAAAAAAATCCTTAACGAATATTACAAGAAACTGCTCTCAGAAATATGAAAATCTGAAGGAAATTGACCAATACTTGTATGCATGCT
The DNA here is from genome assembly GCA_963573935.1 of Arctocebus calabarensis. Classification (NCBI taxonomy): domain Eukaryota; kingdom Metazoa; phylum Chordata; class Mammalia; order Primates; family Lorisidae; genus Arctocebus; species Arctocebus calabarensis. The sequence continues at coordinate 1,584 of CAUYON010012659.1, forward strand.
ACCTTCCAAAACTTACTCAGAATGAATTGGAAATGTTTGAACAGGCCAACATCAAGTTCAGAAATAGCATCAACTATACAAAATCTCCTTAAAAGAAAAGCCCAGGACCAGATGGTTTCATGTCAGAATTCTACCAAACCTTTAAAGAGGAACTAGTACCTATATTACTCAACCTTTTCCAAAATATAGAAAAAAGATAGAATGCTACCCAACACATTCTATGAAGCAAATATCACCTTGATCCCTAAACCAAGAAAAGACCCAACAAGAAAAAAAAAAAAAAAAAAAAAAAACTACAGACCAATATCACTAATGAATATTGATGCAAAAATATTCAATAAGATCCTAACAAACACAATCCAGCAACACATCAAAAAAATTGTACAACACGACCAAGTGGGCTTTTTCCCAGGATCTCAAGGCTGGTTCAATATACGTAAATCCATAAATGTAATTCAGCACATAAACAAAATAAAGAATAAAGACCACATGATTCTCTCAGTTGGTGCAGAAAAGTTTTTGATAACATCCAGCATCCCTTCATGATCAGAACACTTCAGAAAATTGGAATAGTAGGGACATTTCTTAAACTAATAGAGGCCATCTACTGCAAACCCACAGCCAATATTGTATTGAATGGAGTTAAATAGAAATCATTTCCACTTAGACCAGGAACTAGGCAAGGTTGCCCATTGTCTCCATTGCTCTTTAACATTGTAATGGAAGTTTTAGCCATTGCAATCCGGGGAGAAATGGTGATCAAGGGTATCCACATAGGATCAGAAGAGATTAAACTTTCAGTCTTCACAGATGATATGATTGTATATTTGGAAAACACCAGGGACTCTACTACAAAACTTTTAGAAGTGGTAAAGGAATACAGCAGTGTCTCAGGCTACAAAATCAACACCTATAATCTGTAGCCTTTATATATACCAATAATATTCAAGCCAAAAAAACAGTCAAGGACTCTATCCCTTTCACAGTAGTATCAAAGAAGATGAAATATTTTGGAGTTTATCTACATTCCTTTCAGATGTTTGGAAAGTACTTAGAGATCTAAAAATAGACCTGCCATTGGATCCTGTAATTCTTTTACTAGGTATATATCCATAAGAACAAAATAACATCATAATAAAGATATCTGTACCAGAATTTTGATTGCAGCCCGACTCATAATTGCTAAGTCATGAAAGAAGCCCAAGTGCCCATTGACCCACGAATGGATTAATAAATTGTGGTACATGTATAACATGGAATTTGAAGCAGCCTTAAGGAAAGATGGAGACTTTATCTCTTTCATGTTTACACGGATGGAGTTGGAACATATTTTTCTTAGCAAAGTAACTCAAGAATGGAAGAAAAAGTATCCAATGTACTCAACCCTACTATGAAGCTAATTTATAGCTTGCATATGAAGGATAAAACCTAATTATACCACAAGAATTTGGGAAAAGTGACAAGGGAGGGGAGGGGAGAGGGGAGGATGGGTGGAGGGAGGGCAATTGGTGGGATCACACCTATGGTGTATCTTGGAAAGGTACAGGTGAAACTTACTAAATGCAGAATATAAATGTCTTCATATAGTGATTAAAAGGCCATGAAGGCTATGTTAAACAGTTCTATGAATATATTTCAGATTGTATTTGAAGTCAGCACATTGTGCCCCATGATCACACTAATGTACATAATTATGATTTAATAAAAATAAGAAAAATACATCCAGTATTGTTAACTATACCCAGCATGTTCTGAGAACATCAGAAGTTATTCCTCCTATCAAACAGTAATTATGTGGCCAGGATTCAATCTCTCCCCCTCTCCCTCCCCTCTCACTCTTGCCAGCCTTTAGTAACTATTATCCTACTCTGTACTTCCATAAGACCAACTTCTTTAGTTTCTTGCAATGAGTGTGTTCATGTGGTATTTGGCTTTCAGTGACTGGTCATTTCACTTAACTTTGTTCATCCAGGTTGTTGCAAAGAAGATGTCATATTTTTTTTATAGCTGAAGAGTATTCCATTCTGTACTTACACCACATTTTCCTGATCCTTCTTCCATTGATGGACACTTAGGTTGATCTCATAGCTTGGCTATTGTGACTAGTGCTTCAGTAAATATGAGAGTGCAGAGACCTCGTCGATATACTAATTTGACTTCCTTTGGCTATATACCCAGTAATGGGGTTTCTGAATGATATGGTGGTTCAAATTTTTAATTTTTTGAGGACCCTTCCTACTGTTTTCTGTAATGTACTAGTTTACATTCCAACCAGCAGTGTATAAGAGTACCTGTTTCTTCACATCCATACCAGCATTTGTCGTTTTGTGTCTTTTTGATACTAGCCATTCTAATCATGGAATGGTCATAGCTCATTATGGGTTTTATATGCATTTAGCTGATTGGTGATGATGACTATTTCTTCATATAGCTTTTGACCGTATATGTCTACTTTTGAGATGCGTATATTAATGGTTTTTGACCACTTTGAAATCAGATTATTTGGGGCTTATTAGTTTTGTTTTGGTTTGGTTTGATTGGGTTTTGGGTTTGGGGATCAGGGGATTGTTTGTTCATTTGTTTTATTACTCAGTTGTTATACTTCCTCATGCATCTTGTATATTAACCCTTTGTCAAATGCATAGTTTGCAGAATCTACCACCTACATACTACTTCAGACATCTGTGGCCACAGCTGGTCATTTTGATTACCTGAGAATTATCCCACTTCTGAAGTCACTTTTACAGACAGATATCCCGCTCCCTGACCACTAGTTCCTGTCCTTTTAGTAGAATCACTCAATTGATCCCACTTCATGGGGACCTCCAGCCCACCGGCCCTTTCTTCATCCATATCTATCAGCTCTGACTCCCCTGCTGCCTTTGCTTTCCTCCTTGCACATTTTAGATTCCATGATTTCATTATTTCAGTCACATTCTTACCAATGTCCTAAATTATCTTTTTATATTATCATTTTTATAGCACTTTCTATGGAACAAAAACCCAACCTAGCTGAATCTAACTAGTTGCTTTCCTTGGGATGCTGAATGATGCTGGAAAGAAAAGTTCATAGAGCCAGGAAAAATGACATTGAACTACTGAACTACTCTGAGTTCTATGTCTATCCTAAAAAATGCCTGTAATACTCATTACCTACCAGAATGTTCATAGAAATAATATTAGAATTAAAACATGGAGGCTTGGCAGGATGGCTTACACCTGTAATTTTTATTTAAGGTAATAAAGTTTTTATCTATTTATTTATGGAATGTTATTTCACAATCTCATGGAAGTGTGGGAAGGGAGGCACAGAGAATTGAGAAGCTGAAAGCAAAGAGAAAGGTTAGGTTTCACATAATAATATAATTAAATCTTCCTTTTGATTCCAAATTGTATATAAAGTCAGCACATTATATCCCACAAATGCATTAATGTATACAGTTATGATTTAATAAAAAAATGCTAAGAGAGGAAAAACACCTGTTTATTTAGATTCTTTACTTATATTTAATTAGGTTATTTTTATTGTTGAGATTACAATTTTATTCATATATTTAAAATAATAAATCTTCCATTTCACTTGAAGATTCTCACCTTAGAAATTCCTTCACAAACAAAGTGTTGCGTACCTGGCTTTTAATTAAGGTTTAATCTCTTTCTGGAAAATTGTTGTTAAAAACATGTCCTGGATCAGGTAATTCTTTTTTTTCTTAATTTAATTTTTTATTAAATTATAACTGTATATATTTATGGGGTACAATGTGATGATTTGACATGCAATGTGGAATGTTTAAATCAAACTAATTAACAAAACAATCCCCTCCCTTAACTTATTTTTGTAGTAAGACATTTATAATACACTCTTAGTTGTTTTGAAATGTACCCTTGTATTGTGTACATTAGGTGAGATCCCACCAAATGCTCTCCCTCCACTTGGCCTCCACTCTCCCTCTTCCCCTTTCTTTCTTTCTGTACTATCTTTGTGTTTACTATATTCTTCTTAGTAAAATATCTCAGGAATGAAAAAAAAAAGTATCCAATGTACTCAATACTATTATGAAACCAATATAGATACACTTACATATTCATACAAGTGATTAAAAAAAACTCATACCTATGTTCTATACTTTTGGAGGCCAAAGCAGGAGAATCACTTGAGGCCAGGAGGTGAAGACTAGGCTGGGAAATAGGGAGACCCCACTTCTATAAACATAAAAAATTTAAAAAATTAGCGGGTTGTGGTAGGGTGTGCCTGTAATGCCAGATATTCAGGAAGTTTAAGCAAGAGGATCACTTGAGCCCAGGAATTGGAGGCTGCAGTGAGCTATTATGACACCACTATACCCTAGACTAGTCAACTGAGAGAGACTTTTTTTTTTTAAATTAAGTCTCAGCTGTGTACATTAGTGAAATCATGGGATATAACATGCTGGCTTCATATGCAATCTGAAATAATTTCATCCAACTGTTTGACATAACCTTTATGGGATTTTCTTGATTATTGTATGAAAACATTTGTATCCTGCATTTAGTAAGTTTCACCTGTACCCTTCTAAGATGCACCATAATTTTGATCCTACCATGTACCCTCTCTTCACACATTCTCCCCCCTCCCCTCCCTTCCCTTGCCCCTTTCCCCATATTTTTGTGCTATAATTGGGTTATAGCCTTCATGTGAAAGCTATACATTAGCTTCATAGTAGGGCTGAGTACATTGGATACTTTTTCTTCCATTCTTGAGATAATTTGCTAAGAAGAATATGTTTCAGCTCCATCCAAGTAAACATGAAAGAAGTAAAGTCTTCCTCTTTCTTTAAGGCTGCATAATATTCCCTGATATACATGCACCACAATTTAGTAAACCATTTGTGGATTGATGGGCACTTGGGCTTCTTCCGCAACTTAGCTATTATGAATTGGGCTGAAATAAACATTCTGGTACAGGTATCTTTGTTATAATGTGATTTTTGGTCTTCAGGGTATATACCAAGTAAAGTAATTATAGGATCAAATGGCTGGTCTATTTTTAGATCTTTTGAGTATTCTCCAAACATCCTTCCAAAGGATTAGTTTGCATTCCCACTAGCAATGTAGAAGTGTTCCCTTTTCTCCACATCCACGCCAACATCATTGGTTTTGGGATTTTGTTATGTGGGTTAATCTTACTGGAGTTATATGATATCTCCAAGTAGTTTTGATTTGCATTTCTCTGATGATTAAGGATAGTGAGCATTTTTTTCATGTGTCTGAAGGCTGTGAGCCTGTCTTTAGAGAAGTTTATCTTCAATTCCTTTGCCTATCCTGAGATGGGATCACTTGTTCTTTTCTTGCTGATACATTTGAGTTCTCTGTGGATTCTGGTTATTAAACCTTTGTCAGAGGCATAACCTGCAAATATCTTCTCCCATCCTGAGGACTGTCTGCTTGCTATACTTACTGTGTTCTTGGCCGTGCAGAAGCTTTTTAGTTTCATCAGGTCCCAGTAGTGTATTTTTGATACTGCTTCAATTGCCCAGGAGGTCCTCCTCATAAAATATTCCCCGGGCTGATTCCTTCAAGAGTTTTCCCTGCACTTTCTTCTAGTATTTTTATGGTATCATGTCTTAAGTTTAAATCTTTGATCCAGTGAGAGTCTATCTTGGTTAATGGTGAAAGGTATGGGTCCAGTTTCAGTCTTCTACAGGTCGCCAGCCAGTACACCCAGCACCATTTGTTAAATAGGGAATCTGTTCCCCACTGAATGTTCTTAATTGGCTTGTCAAAGATCAAATAGCGGTAAGTAGCTGGATAAATATAGGGTTTTGACCAACTAACTGCAGCCATTCTTTTCCTCCCTCTGCCAACAAACTTTACTCAGATATAATTTACAAAAGTGGTTTTGGCTGAATTAAACTTCTGTTTCACTCATAGAGTTTGCACATACACAATACACAGACCTAGGAAATGCAAGAAACTTTGACACTGTGGAGGAAAGCTGTGTTGCCAGTTGTGTATATGGCTTCTTTTGGGAGCCAGCCCAAGTTGACTATCCTTCAGGAATGTTTTTTAAGGGGGAATCTGTCATCTCTCCCTCAAACTGAAATCTTCTAAGTGGGTCCTTTGGTTGCAGAGGACAGGTGACCTGGAGGGTATGCTGTGAGTCCTGGAGGGAGTGTCAGTTCTTCACATGGTCTTGATGCCAATACCTCTCTCCAGGATGGGTTTGATGTGACATTGTCACTGCTAACATCTCTGTCATGATAGGATTTTTATTGTCTCCAATAAATGAAGTGATGTGAAGGGGAAAGCACAGAAAAGATATAGCAGATATGATACTAGAGTCATAGTTCAAATATTTTGTAACATTGATTCACTTTTGAGATTTTTCTTGACATTGGGATAGCTTGTCTTGGTATTGGGTTACTGGTACCTGAGGTGACTCACTTTACTCTATTCCTCAGCCCATATCTGTAATAGAACCAGCCAAACTTCCCAAGATTCTAAAGGTTAATACCCAGCATGTTGGATTTCATGTATTGTATATTATACCACTATCCATCACTTCACCCACCCAGGGGAACAAAATGACTCCATCCATCAAAATGGCTATCCATCACTTCACCCACCCATGGGAACAAAATGACTCCTAAATTGCTAGGATCAAGGTGTGGAAGCAGACTTTCTCCCACTCTTGGCCCTCTATTCCTCCCTTTCTTGTCCCATGGTGTAGAAGTTTTTTAGCTTGATGCTAATTCTGTACTCTCCTTTTTTAAGGGTCTCCTTTGTCCAAGACTAACTTGACTCCTACATTTCCAGTAACATATATCCTATCCCTTATCTCCTTCTTACATACTTTCTTTCTTTTTTTTTTAAATCATACACAATCTAAAGAGAAACTGCAGTCTTGAACACTGAAAAATGTGGTGGGGTAGAAAGGTGTGACTTGGATTTGGATTTTGATTCTAGCTTTATAAATGATAAGTGAGGTCGAGTGTCTTTCACTGGGACACACAATTCCCACTGCCTACTTGTGTACCTAGTCACTTCTTGACATCAGCACAAAGAGTGTTGATATTTTATTATTCTCAGTATGAAAGGTTCTTTGATTTGTCTCTCCTGAATCCTTGGGGTAGGCTGATCTGTAGATAGAAATGAATAATAAAACTGAAATGAATCTCAAGCCATCTAATTGGCCTGTTTTCAGATAGTTTCTAAGCCAGTGGTGGAAAGGAAAGCTTTATCTCACACAAATGCTTTAATTAATTGCAGCCAACTGCCTGAAAGCCTATGTTGATATGAATTCTGTGTATCAAATCCAGACTTTAGATTTGCCACCATGAATTAATGACATATGCCATGAGTGAGAGAAAAGAAGATGTTGATACTCACAACACATGGTCCACTCTTGTTTTTTGTTGTAAAACCAACAGAGATGGAGAATTCTTCAATTTAAAGTGATTTCAAACAATGAGGAAGCTTTCCAGGTGAGAAGGGGCATAGGAAGAAAAAAATTATCTTGCTACAGAGGAAAGAGGATATTGAAAAACAGGCATATTTTTGAGTATGGTAAATTTTCTGAAAATGTGCTAAAATATAACAGTATTCTTGAGATGATTATGTGGACTGTAATAGAAACTTTAAAGGCTAACAGAATGTCACTGCTTATTTTCCTAGCTCAGAAGAACAAAATACCGAGGGTGAAAAGTATATAGTAGATGAAAATTGGCCTTCTTCACAACTGAATGAAGATGCACTTTGCATAGTAGAAAACATTCTTGAATTGGACTTTCAGAGCCCTACATTTAAGCATATAGAATTTTTTAAAAAATTACTTTGAACTATACAAAAAATGAATTTGCCATTTAATGGAAAATCCATTCCCTTACAAAAACAGAACTTGATGTTCATGGTTTAGATATCTTCACACAGGCTTTTTTAAATTTTGTTTTTAAATGTGAGTATCCTGTGCTTAGCTTAGAAATAAAACAGAAGCCACAAAAAGTTTCTTCCAGAGAAACCTGGACATGTAATTACATTATGAGTAGTGTCCATCAAAATGTCTGAAAGGCTAATGAAGTCCTTGTCAGTGCAAGAACTGAACTGACAACTCTGTTTATAAGGAGTGACAGCACTGATAGTGGTGACCATTTATTGACTAATGAACAACCATTCATTATATGACTGATTGCTTCTTGATTTCCTTCTTTTCTTCTTTTCCCTTCCCCTCTCAACTCTCCCTCTTCTTGTTACAATATCAAGTTCTTACTGTGTTCCAGGAACAATAAAAGGCTTATGACACATGGCCTTAATGATCTAAATAGACAAGGATTCTGACTTTGCAGAACTTATGAATATGTGGAAAGCCACATATTCATCAGGTATTAGCAATAATGTGTGGTGTTAAGATAGACTGAAATGTCTATCTGGATTCTTTTTTTTTTTTGGTGACCAGAGATGAAATTTGGAGATCAGAAAAAAGGGATGTTGATAATACAACTATTTGCCGAGTGCTAATCTGAAAAAAGGAGGAGACAAATGTATCTTTACCATGAAATCATCTGAATATTATTTTGCAAAGAATTGGGTCAAATTAATATTAATAGAAGAAATTAAACTTATAGATTAAATATATATATTTTACTTATAGATTAAACATATAATTAAACATATAGATTAGATATATTTGCCTTTAGAAAGAAATTCAGCCTTATTGTGGTAAGTTGTATCTTGTCACTTAGCTTTGATTCTGCTGTAGCATGATAGCTGCCCACACCACCTTCTTTCTAATTTCTGCTTATAATATAAATCTCTCTAGGCCTCAGGAGGGTAGTTGAGGGTGACTAGTATTACTGCCCTTCTGAATGTTAATTATTAAATATTTTTACTAAGCAAATTAATCTCTTATAAATATAGTTTGGCTTTAATAGTTTTAATTAAAAAACATAATTTTGTGAATTTCAAAGCTGTATCTAATATAAAATACAGAGAACAACTATTGCAAAATTGAAAAGGAATAATCAAAACTCTTAATTTCTTTAAAAGAAAAAGGTGGCCATCCACAATGAAATAATTAATAATTTTTTTGATTAGTCCAATTAAAAAATATCCAAATATTTTAAGACATACAATTTGTGTGTTCCTGGCTCTTGCTTACATGGATTTGTGAGAACTTGGATTTTTAAAATAATGACAGAGATAACAAATTATAAGAGTAATCTTGGTACTGTACCAGAATCAGAAATATACCTAGTTTTAGAAGGTATGTGATAAAGAATAAAAATTTACTTCTTGCATTAAAATATTTTATACCCAAAATTTAAAAGAAAAATATAAGTTTAAATACATCATTTTGATTTTAAAACATCAGGACCCATCTGAAGAGCTCAATTTGCTACTTTACAAAGGCCATGCTCAAATGAATGCAGGGAGGGATGCTGATTTAGAATGAAATTTCTTTGAGATAGTCTGTTTTATTTCTGAACTAAGGATAGATTATGCACATTTTAAATAAAACAACAAAAAAAGCTTTTTTCTGAAGATATCTAAACCAAGAACAGCAAGATAGTCTCACCGAACTCTACTTTCATAACTCTGCTGTAGTGGGATTGGGAGGAGTTCAGAGAAACAATTAAAGATTGTAATCATGCAGTTATTTGACTGAGCAACAACTTAACAGAGTGAAAGCAGCTTTTGGATGGGGCCTAGGTAGGGGGGAGGGGCAAAATGGCTGACTGGAAGCAGCTTCCAACAGAGGCTCCCGTCCAAAAGGAAAGATAACCTCCAGAAACTGCCCAATTGAGCTGAAGAAAGGGAGCCCAGCAGAGAGAGAGAAGTGATAACTGCAGGTAACCTCTGAGGCAAGTTGAGACTTCCAGAAACCAAGCTTCAGGCAGAAAAATTGAACTAAATTTTTCCACCATTCTGAACTTCCAGGGCATCCTTCCCATTTCACCTGACACATCAAAAGCCTGACCTCTGCTGAAACTGAGGGAGGAGGACTTGAGCAGGGCCCACCCTACTTATAGGTCAGACCAGGTGGTCGGCCAGGTAAGAGATTCTGGGGCCCCACTGAGTCCCCGCCAGCACCCAGGCCAGGGATGCTGCTGGGACCACTGCACTGTTCGATCCGTGCCCCACTGGGCCCTGGCCTGCTGCCCACAGCGGCCAGGAACTCCGCCAGGAGCCCTGCCGAGCTTTGGCCTGCCCCAGCAGCAGCCATAAACTCAGCCAGGACTCCCCCCTGCACCCCAATTTGCACCCCTCCGGGCCTTAGCCTGCCACCAGCAGTGGCCAGGAAGTCTGCTGGAACTCCCACGTGGTGCCAATCTGAGCTGCCTGGCCTTGGCCACCATGCCCCGAGACCCACTGCCCAGTTCTGATCCATGCCCCAGGCCCTCCACTAGCATTGGTCAGGAACTCCGCTGGGACTCCTGCATGCCTGGATTGGCACCCCACTGGATCTTGGTCTGCCACCAGAAACAGCCAGGAGGTCCACTGGGACTCCTGCCTGGTGCTGATCTGTGCCCCACCTGGCCTCGGTCTGCCACCTGCCAGGACCCCTTCCCTAGGCCTGCCACCCACAGCAGCCAGGAACTCCTCTTTGCAGGGACCCCTGTTAGGCCCCGATTTACACCCTGCTGGGCCTTGGCCCACTACCAGCAGTGGCCAGGAACTACACTAGGACTCCCACATGGCCTGATTGGCACCCTACTGGGCCTTGGCCCACCTTCAGCAGTGGCCAAGAAGTCCACCAGGACTCCACACAGTGCTGATCTGTGCCATGCCCTGCCTGGGCCTGCTGTGCTGCTGCCTTGCCGGGACCCCTGCTCGGCTCTGATCCACACCCTCCAGGACTCAGCCCTCCACTTGCGGCAGCCAGGGACTCCATTGGGCCTTGGTTTGCTGCCTGGCCTTTGGGGCCAGGGACTCTGCTGGGACCCCTGCACTCGGTGGCCAACTGCCACCCACACTGGCTAGGGACTCTGCCAGGAACCTGCCAGGAACTTGCCAGGCCTCTGCCTGCCTGGGCCAGGAACTCTGGGAGCCACACAACTTGCCTCCTCCCCTACCCTCTCTGCCTCCACACTGACTCCGCCCATGTGGCCAGAGACTCAGGAGGCTGTGCAACCCGTGACCTCCCTCCGGAGCCCTCCTCCCAGCTAGAGACTGCTGGAGGCATGGGCTTCCTTTGCAAAGGCCACCGGATGCCCCATCCCACACCCTGCTGCTTGATCTTGGGCGTGCCACACTCAGGAGCTGCTCCCACAGCCAGAACTCCCTGGGTGGGGCAATCCCAGAGGAGCTACACAGGGTCACTCCTTACAAAGATCCAGCAAAAAAAGAGTGATCCTGCCAGGGTCTCATCTGGGAGAGACACCTTCCCAACTCAGGATGGTCATAGGCAATAGTGAAAAATAATCATGAGTTGGAATCAACAGAAAAATTCTGGCAGTATGAATAATCAGAGTAGATTAACTCTCCTAAGGAACTGACAAGGTAGATAGCACAAGATCCCTTGCATAAGCAAGTGGCTGAGATGTCAGAAATCGAAATCAGAGTCTGGATAGCAACTAAGATCAGCTCAATGGAGGAAAAGATGAAATTAGAATTTCAAGCAGTAATTCAAAAGATGACCCAAAAGATGTCTCAAGAATTCAGTGAATTAAAAGACAAAACTACCAAAGATTTTGACATATTGAGATAAGAAGTTGCAGCCCTCAAAGATCTGAGAAATACAGTAGAATCCCTCAGTGACAGAATGGAGCAAGCAGAAGAAAGGATTTCTGACATGGAAGACAAAGCTTTCGAATGCTCCCAAACCTACAAAGAGGAAGAGAAATGGAAGGCAAAAATGGATCATTCTCTCAGAAAGCTCTGGGATAACTCAAAGAAAACCAATATTTGTCTTATAGGGATTCCTGAAATGATGAAGTGGCATCACAAGACACAGAGTCTCTTCTTTATGAGATTATGAAAGAGAACTTTCCAGACATGCCAAGAGATTCTGAAATTCAGATAGCAGACAGTTTCAGAACCCCAGCACACCTCAACCCAAATAAGACATCCCCTAGGCACATCATAATTAAATTCACTAAAGTTAATATGAAGGAGAAAATTCTGAAAGCAGCCAGATGTAAGAAATCCATTATATACAAGGGGAAGAATATTAGAATAACTGCAGATCTCTCTGATCAAACCTTTCAAGCTAGAAGACAATGGTCATTGACTTTTAATGTCCTAAAACAAAAGAACTTTCAACCCAGGATCCTGTACCCAGCTAAATTGAGTTTCATTTATGATGGAGAAATTAAATACTTTAACAACATCCACATGTAGAAGAAATTAATATAACTAAACCAGCTCTCCAGGATATTCTCAGACCCCCTCCATAATGACTAGCATAATCCTGCACCACAAAAGTAAACTCACCCAGAAACTTTTTATCAAATTTCATTTTCCACAGTGATGAAAGGATTAAAAATGTCCACTGGGCTTTTAAAGATTTATCATTGTTTTATTAATGTGAATGGTTTAAATTGTCCTCTAAAGAGGCATAGGTAGGCTGACTGGATACAAAATCTCAGGCCATGATACAAGACGCTTGTATCTGCTGCATACAAGAATCTCAAAATTTTCCTCTAAAGAGGCATAGGTAGGCTGATTGCATACAAAAACTCAGGCCTGTATACAAAATTCTTGTATCTGTTGAATACAAGAATCTCATCGTACCTTAAAAGATAAATTTAGTCTCAAGGTGAAGGGATGGTCATCTCTATTCCAGGCAAATGGAAAACAGTAAAAAGCAGGTGTTACATTCTTATTTGCAGATACAATAGGCTTTAAACCAACCAAAGTAAGAAGGATAAAGACAGACATTTCATATTTGTTAAAGGTACTACTCAATATGATGAGATTTCAATTATTAATATTTATGCACCCAATAAGAATGCACCTCAATTTATAAGAATAACTCTAATAGACATGAGTAACTTGATTTGCTCCAGCTCCATAGTAGTTGGCGATTTTAATACTCCTTTAGCAGTGTTGGATAGATCCTCCAAAAAGAAGCTAAGTAAAGAAATTTTAGATTTAAACTTAACCATTCAACAACTGGATTTAACAGACATCTACAGAACGTTTCACACTAATAAAATTGAATACACATTCTTCTCATCGCCCCATGGAACATACTCCAAAATCGATCACATCTTAGGTCACAAGTCTAACATCAGCAAATTTAAAAGAATAGAAATTATTCCTTCCATCTTCTCCAAACATCATGGAATAAAAATTGAACTCAATAACAATAGGAAGCTGCATGTTCATACAAAAACATGGAAGCTAAATAATCTTATGCTGAAGGATAGTTGGGTCACAGACAAGATGTAGAAGGAAATTACCAAATTTTTGGAACAAAACAACAATGAAGAAAAGGTGATCAAGTGTATCCACATAGGGTCAGAAGAGATCAAACTTTCACTCTTTGCAGATGATATGATTGTATATCTGGAAAACACCAGAGATTCTACTATAAAATTTTAGAAGTGATCAAGGAATACAGCAATGTCTCAGGCTACAGAATCAACACCCATAAACCTGTAGCCTTTATATATACCAACAATAGCCAAGCCGAAAAAACAATCAAGGACTCTATTCCTTTCAGTAATGGCAAAGAAGATGAAATATTTGGGAGTTTACCTATCAAAAGATGTGAAAGATCTCTATAAAGAGAACTATGAAACTTTAAGAAAGGAAATAGCAGAGGATATTAACAAATGGATTAACATATCATGCTCATGGCTGGGAAGAATCGACATTGTTAAAGTGCCTATACTACCCAAAACAATATGTAATTTACTGCAATCCTATCAAAGCTCCATTGTCATATTTTAAAGATCTCAAAAAAATAATACTTCATTTTATATGGAATCATAAAAAAACCTCGAATAGCCAAGACATTACTCAGAAATAAAAACAAAGCAGGAGGAATCACGCTACCAGACCTGAGGCTCTACTATAAATCAATAGTGATCAGAACAGCATGGTATTGATAGAGGAGCAAGATGGCAGCTGAGTAACAGCTTCCTTGCAAATGGGCATGGTGAGACTGGGGAGAGAAGACTTCAGTCATCTCTGGCTGGTGGGATCTTCCCAGAAACATCACTTTGGGGACACAGGGAGACAGTGTGAGACTTCTGACCCCCTGAGGAAGGCAAAAGCAGTGGAGATCTGGCAAGTGCTTGCATGTGTTCATTTGGTCTAATCCTGCTGGCAGCTGTAGGCACTGCAGCAGTCAGATTGCAAACTGGAAAGGCGTTACCTGTGAACTGTTTGGTTTTTTTTTTTTTTAACTTGGCACTCAGTTGAACTACCTTGGAGAACTTGGGCAAGAGTGCAGAGGTTTTTGAGTGTTATCTAGGGCCTCAGACTGAGCCACCAAGCCAGACAAAGATACCAGTGTTTGGTTGTAGGCTGTGTGGAGCCATTGTGGGAGAACTGCCCTGGCAAGCTCCACCCTCAGGGTTGCAGAACAAGCACCGGGTGGGAGCAGGTAATCTAGTTACTGAACAGCCTAAAGGTGGGGACTGAGACACCTTGTAGCCTTAGCCCTCGGGGCATAGGATGATAACGGTTTGGCACACTGGGTAAGTGGATAGCCACTTAAGGAATGATCCAGTGACAAGCACCTTCCCGGGAAATCTTCTGCTTAGCCCAAGTTAGCAATTTAAAGTGCCTTCTAAGCAGGCTGCAGAGATCTAGGCTCTCCACCCTGTGGGGTTTGAAAACTCATTAGAGGCCTCCAGTCTCCATTTTGTACAGCTGTATCAACATTGTGATTAACATATCATACCCCCAGAAGATCACCTCTTGCCCAGACAATATTTAGCAAGATATCTTTACAGATTTTCTTTGGTTTTGTTTTGTTTTGTATTGTTTTGGAGTTTTTTTTTTTTTATAATTTTATTGAATCATAATTCTGTACATTGGTGCAATCATAGGGCACGATTCATATACATTCAGAAGTGTTTTGATCGTACTGTTACAGATAGCCTTCATGGCATTTTCTTGATCACTATATAAA
>CAUYON010012661.1:0-13597 GCA_963573935.1 Arctocebus calabarensis
ACAGCAACCTCCAACTCCTGGGCTCAAGCGAGTCTCCTGCCTCCGCCTCCCAAGTAGCTGGGACTACAGGCGCCCGCCACAACGCCTGGCCATTTTTTGGTTGCAGCCATCATTGTTGTTTGGCGGGCCCAGGCTGGATTCGAACTCGCCAGTTCAGGTGTTCAGCCTGTTGAGCCACAGGGGCCGAGCCAGTACATCTTATTTTTATACTTTTTATACTTTCAAATCTGGTTTTGTTTTGTTTGTGTTTCTTTGTCCTGCTCCTTCTCATCATCCACCCTACTATGATGATCCACTTTCCTTCCGTGCAGTTTTATTCTACCTGACAAATACTTACTGGCACTTAGAATTTCTCAGACACTGTCTTAGGTTTTGGAGATATAACAATAAATAAGATGCTGGCTGGGCGCGGTGGATCACACCTGTAATCCTAGCACTCTGGGAGGCCAAGGCAGATCGGCCTCTTTAGAAGTTTAAGACCAGCCTGAGCAACAGTGAGATTCCATCTCTCCTAAAGATAGAAAAACTATCTGGGCATAGTGGTGGGCACCTGTAGTTTCAGCCACTCGGGAGGCTGAGGCAAGAGGATCAGTTCAATCCAAGAGTTTGAGGTTGCTATGAACTATGATACCACAGCATTCTACCCAGGGTGATAGAGTAAGATGCTGTCTCAAAAACAAACAAACAAAAACAATAAATAAGATATTGCATTTGAGCTTGGCGAGTTCACCATCAAATGGGATGCATTTACAGTTAATGAGAAAAGAGACCTATCTGTGATTTATTAGACATTGTCAATGAAATATACACCATTGTAATAGGATTCTCTTTTAAAACATTGATACAAATAATATTTTACATTTGTGTAAGCAGGATTACAAACAAACTCAAAAATCTTTGGGGTCAGGCAGCATATGGAAACTAATGAGGCCTACCAGATTTTAACCTGATGAGGACTGTCATTTATCTGAGGACAACCAAATTTAAAAACATGTTTCTGACTTGGTGTGTTTTCAGCTACTTGGGAAGCTGAGGCAGGAGAATCACCTGAGCCCAGGAATTCAAGGCTGCAGTGAGCTATGATGGGGCCACTGCACTCTAGTTGGGGCGACAGAGCAAGGCTTCATCTCAAAACAGGACAAAACATGTTTCTATCAAAACCAAGCTTCCTAACACATCTCTGGGCTGTGTGATTAAGATGACATTAGTTTAGTGCTTTAATTTTTATAAAGTAAACTTCTATGCTTTCATATGACCTGCAGAAGAAATTGTAAGCCAGGCTGAAAAGACATTATTTGGGCTTGTTTTACAGATGAGGAAACCAGTCATAGCACCCCTCCTAGGCACCCAGGTGAAGTTTTAATAATTACTTTGGTGAGATAATCTAGATCAGTATAGCTACTGGCCTCTGTGGTCGGCTCCCTGCAGAGTTAGGCCTTAGGACAGCATATGTGTAATAACATACGATGCTAAATGTACTATTTGTCTTCAGCCAGGATTCAGGGCCCTGGTTTTTAATTACCATGCTTAAACATCGGCCAGTGAAAACAGCCTCTAAAGGCCACTCATTCTTAAGGAATTGTTTAGCATGCAGAGTGCGGCTCAGTGACTGACTAGTGCCCAGAGATGTGACTAGTGCTTGTCTGTGAACACCCTGGTTGATAGAATCATTCTCATTCTCCTCCACTCCTCAGGGAGAATAAGTGAGGAGATTTGTCAACTGAGGGGTTCAGTCTGTTCCTGGACTTATGTATGAAGCACCTGTGTTAAACTGGGCTGCATCCCTGATCCCTTTCCTTGGAAGGATGGAAAGGCATATAGTTTGGGATATGTTCAGTCATCCTTTCTGAATGCTGCTTTTGAAGCTCAAGGCAGTAGCTGAGCTCTGAAAGAAAGGAAGTACATAGTGTGTGAAAAGTTACAAGGATTTTCTGCTCTGAGGTTAGTCTCCAAATTGGGAAATTGCTAGCCTAGTAAATTTTTAAAGTTTTTTTGGCAGTAATATGTAACTCAGTAAACTTCCAGATAGTAGCTTAGTATTTCTGCTGCCATACGTATTCAAAAAACATTAATTGTCTGGTGTGGTAGCTTACGCCTATAATCTTAGCACTCTGGGAGGCTGAGGCACCCCATCTCTAAAAAAAAAAAAATTGCCGAGCATGTGGCAAGTGTCTGTAGTCCCAGCCTCTCAGGAAGCTGAGGCAAGAGGATCGCTTGAGCCTAAGAGTTTAAGGTTGCTGTGAGCTATGATACCACTGCACTCTACCAAGGGCAACAAAGTAAAAACTCTGTCTCCCAAAAAAAAAAAAAGAAAGAAAGAAAGAAAAAGAAAAAAAAAAGCATTGATTGAATTGGATTTTCTTTTCTGAAGATTCTACTGAGATAGATGTAGCCCCTGGCAGGGTGCTCCAAAGCTCTACTTCCTAATCACAGTAATATCACTGGTTTAGGGAGAATGTGGATGTTTGAGATTGGCTGAGACACCGTACCAGGACAGATGGAACTCATCCAGAAGAGGATCCTTTGACCAGAGGGCCCCATGAGCTGACCCAGAGCTTGAGAACTGTAAGGAGGACACTGATCCCAACCCTGAAGGTAAAATGAACAGTGGTGTGAAGAGAATCCTCATGAAGGAACTATGACGCAGTGAGGCGCTGAGGAAATGTCACAGGTTTGGCTCCCTGGGGAGCAGGACCTGAGTTTAGTGTGCTGGATGCTTACTAACAAGAATCCTTAACATCAATACCTGTGGAAGAGAGAGAAAGGAAGCAGGGCTGGAAAGGGGGAGGAGGGAGGCTGTACTGTGGGCCTAACATCAGTCTGACTGTGAGGAAAACGCAGGCGATGCCCTGTGATAGGAACAGTTAATCCACTGGGATAGTCCTATCCTCCTCTTCTATAAAGTGAGATCTGAAATGATGGTGTTTCGGACCCTGACACTGGGAATTGAACATTCTGTAAGTCTTTGGATAGCGGTGCTGGCTGAGGCCTTGCAAGGAGGAAGAGCTAACGTATCCCAGAATGTGTGTATAGACACATTCCTGTCACAGTGAATTGCTGGCTCTCCCAGGGTAGACGAGCTTACTGCCAATGACCTGGGGCCTTTTTAAGAGATGGCAAGATATTGGGTCAGTGTTGATTTCTACTGATTTGGCAAGGGCTGTAACTAGATCAGTCTTGTTAAGTGTGAGTCCATGCTGCTGGGCCCATTCATATTCTCCATCCCTACCACCATGGTCACTTCACTCATGGGCCCTCCGGTCCAAAATGTTTTCTTGCTTACCTTCTAAGAAGCAAAGTTCTTGTGTATTTATTCCTGCTTTAATCTTTACTCCTTATCAGCAACTTACCCTGATTCACTTTCCTCTGCTGAATTCTTAAATATTGTTGACACCCAAGGTTCTGTTCTCTACTGTCTTTTATTATCTATTCACATATTCTTGCTGGTTGAGCTCATCCATTCCCAACTCTTTATTTATCAATTCTACACTAATGGATCTCTGCTCCAGAGTGGTCGTGATCCTGAACTCCAGCCCCGCATTTACATTTTAGAGAAAGAACTCTTGAAACATTATGGAAGATGGATTCACTCAGTCATAATCATTTATTCAGCATATTCTTTTCATCAAATTCCTATTATCCAGCTGGAAAGGGAGAGAGAAGGGAAGCAGAGAGACCAGCGTGCAGGCAGGCAGTGCTTGAAGCCATGAGAATGGATAATAGCAGGGAGAGTCTATGTGCAAGAGTAAGAAAAGGCAAGCAAGAATCAAACCCCAGGATTCGTCAACATTTAATAGTCAGGCAGGACATGCCCTACTAAACCAGGCTAAATTGAAGAAGCTTCAAAGTCAGCATATCCAAAACGTTAACTCTTCCTGTTTATCAATTTGTCTCTCAATTTGGACACCTGGAAGTCATCAGTGACTCCCCATTGCCATTTTCATCCTCTGCATCCAATTGGCGGCTAAGTCCTAGTTCTTCTACCTGTGACAGATCTTTATTTCTAAGACTTGTATCTTTGTTTAGTTGTGCCCCTCTCACCTGGAGGTGACGTTGGCTTCCTTACCATCTGGAGCTAGTTCATGGGACTAGAGAAAATCTGCTCTGAGAAGTCTGTGAGAAACATACGTTGACATGAGAGGTCTTGAGGCTATGCCAAAAGAGGGTTTGTAGCCAATTATTACTCTGCAAGATTCCCTGCCAAATGAGAGATCTCAATCGGAATCCAGGCAGTGAATCAAAAGGGCATGAGTCAGTAAGAATATCAATTGGTGTGACAGGTGAAAGGGGGTGGGCTGGAAACCACAGATAACACATGTGTCACTCACATGCTGAAGCATATTGTGATTAGCTTAGGGGATGAGAGCCAGATTTTAAAGAAACTGAGCTAGGTGATTAATGGGTCTCCTGGCTGCTAATCGCTTTTTAAACCTGGTACATGAGAGGTGATTGAGTAACATTCTCCACACTGCTGTAAGAACAGTCTTTGTTAAATGTGAGTTTTATGGTATCAGTGTCTGACCTGAAATACCTAATGATCCCCACTTCCTTTAGTATTTCAGGGGTTCTTAACCTGAAGGCTTCAGTAGAAGGTAGGGAGAGTCTACAAATCATGTTGAAATGTTTGCAGTGTGGTTTGTGTGCATTTACTGAGGCTAAGAATCACTGATTACTTGGATAAAATTCAACCTTATCTAAACTCCATCTACATTTCTCACCCTGCCTTTGGTTAATCCTCCAATCCAATTCTAGCTGAATTAAACCATGCACTTGCTACTCTCAAACTTGCCTTCACTCTTCTAGAACACTCTTGCCTGTATGTGAGACATCTGATCATCCCCCACAACCCGACTTAGACTCAGACCCAAATCAAGTAATCTCCAAAGCTTTCTTTTGACTTCCTCCAGAGGGACTTACACTGTCCTGGTATGTAAACATACGTCATACCTTAAACTTAACACACATGTATTTATGAAAGTCTTCTTCTTTGGCTAATGTCTCCTTCACCTTAATTTCCTCAGCATTTCTATTCCAGTATCTTAATATTTGAAGAATGAAAGGAGAGTTCCAACAGGTTTGCAAGAGGGGAAGTCTTTAAATTATATTGAGCTATCTATGATTTCCTAGCTTCTAGGTGAGAGGTCAGTGCAACATAAATGGAACATACCCAAAGGTCCTGAAGGTACTTCATGCCAAGGGCCTCTGAAATTCAAAATTGTAATTATGAAGAACATCATTTCTTTCTTTTTTTTTTTGAGACAGAGTCTCACTATGTCACCTTGGTAGAGTGCTGTGGCATCACAGCTCATAGCAACCTCAAGCTCTTGGTCTTAAGTGATTATCTTGCCTCAGCCTCCCAAGTAGCTGGGATTACAGGTGCCCGCCATAACGCCTGGCTATTTTTTTGTTGCAGTTGTCGTTGTTTTTAGCTGGCCTGGGCCGGGTTTGAACCTGCCACCCTTGGTATATGTGGCTGGCACCGTAACCATTGTGCTACAAGCACTGAGCCAAGAAGACCATTTCTTATTTCCCTTCTTTATAAGTAATTAACATTTCTATTTTAACCAGAGATGTTAAACTTTTAATCAATTTATTAGGCCTTAACAGTTTAAGCTCTAGTGTGACTTAATTTCTAAAACCACACCCATAATTATCATTTTACCATCAATAATGTCAGGTACCTCCCCCTGGACCTGCCAGCAGGTAGCACAATCCTTGGGTAAAGCTGAGTACTGGCTATAATATCATTGGCTCAAAGAATAAAAATAGACGTTGTTACACTGAATATTAACAAGGGAGAGTAATGGATGTGAGGAAACATCTTTACTCTAGTCAATTGAAATCTCAGTACTTTGGTTTCCTTTTTAAACTTGAAAATTATTCTTATATCCAAACTAAGATGTGCCATTAATATTTAAAGATCACATCTACTGTGGTTGATGAATAAAGCTTCTTGAACACACAAAAATCCATTTTAGTATAATTTTCACATAGTTATCATATTTTGCTTAGAGAGATTTTATATGCTCAATATGAAATGCAAGGGAAAGGAGAGAGAAAGAGGGAAGAATAAGGAGAAAGGGCTTTAAAGGAAATTTGAACTTCCTTGGACTTTTCTTATATTCTAAAAATAATTCTAAGTATGTGATTATGTAAAAAGCTAAATGGACGTTTCTTTCTTAAACTCCTATTATAGGTGTGGTAGGAGTAAGAGAGACATTTCTAAATTCAAAACCCAAACAAAAACTACATGTAACAAGACTGTGAATCAGATATTCTGACCATGTATCTTTGTTAGAATTCAAGGAATCCCAAAATTTGTACCAGATGTATCCCACTGCTTATCCTGTTTATTAAATAAATGATGATCATGTCCCTTCAACTAGCACCTTAATTCACGTGTTTGCTTTCTCCATGTTTTCATGGGTGAAAGGTCCTCTCTTTCTAAACTGTGTGGTAGTTAAGATTCCAACTTCCTGCTTATGAAAAAATTGACTGCTTCTAGGGGTGTCCAACTTGTGATCCACGGGCCATGTGAGTATTATGTGAGGGTGGGTTTACTCCTCTGTCATGGAAAACATCACAAAAATGCACAATTCTTTATTTTTGCTCATCAGCTTTCATTGATGATGTTTTTGACAACTCTTCTTCCATTTTCATGCAGAGAGGCCAAAAGTTTGGATGCCCGTGTGAGCTGCATAGCTTAATCCATTTCATAAGATTAAGATTACACATGAGCAAAACTAGATTTAAACTATATTATGAGCTTAAATAAAGAATCTTGCTCCACCTCCACAGGATTTTTCATTCTATATTCTTAACACAGCAAATAAGATTGTAAAAGTCTGCCTTGGAGATGTACAGGAATTTGTTTAGGCTTTTCCTCTTTGCCTTCCCTTCAATTTTACTGCAGAATTCAAAACCCATTTCTCCTTCCAGACAGGTCCTTCCAAATTTGCTGGAAAGGGGAATTTGTGCTTTCAGCAGAACAAAATGTCCTCTCTTCTCACGGACATTGCTGTAGTTCTTAGCTTCACCATCATCTGCATGTTCTGACTTTATTAACCTTTTTAAGCTAATGGCTTCCCCAGTGGCACAATCTGAGGGCCCTGTAAGTGAGACATACCTTCTGTTTCTCTAATTACAGTACTATCTTGACAATGACAGTTACTGCCTGTAATTACTCAAGCTGGTTTCCTCAATATCTGAAAAAAAAAAAAGTTGTCAAGGCTGACAGGCTACTCTAATATTTCAAAAATAGTTGTTTCCTTAGGTGCAAAAATCTCCTATTTTGCCTCTCCCATTCTATCTACTTGGTTGTCCCCATAAATACTTCTTCCCCCTCTGCCTGCAAAGGTCCTTAGCAATCATCCAAGCACTATATACCCTCTCCTATCTGTGGCCACTGCCTTGGAGCATCCAGAACATTGAACTGATATACAATTGGTATACATCCCTGTATACAGTTGGTATACATCCCTGCATCCATCCCATGACTCACTGCATTTTCCACCAAAGGGTAGGAGTGAGAGGAAGATAATAAAAATTTACCAAGACACTAGTCTCCTAGGCAAAGGAGTTCAAGTCTGCTAGTCTTGTTAGTGTTCCTGTGAAAAACAATGAACACCCTAATAAATTGTCTTGAAGCATATTAAAGAGGAGAAAAGACACAAATCTGCAGGGGTAATGAGACATCTCTGGGAATTTTTTTATTAATGACAGAAATATGCCTTTTTATACAGAATGAAATCTTTGGGCAAGAGAAAATTACTTAAGAAAGATCACTGAGGCCACTGTATTATCACTTGTCTAACAACCCTAATTTACATTTGTGTTCTGACACAGGAAAGAACTGAAATGTGACAATCTGGGATACTAGAAATATTTGGAATGACACAAAGCAAATTTAATCATCCAACTTTCTTGCACATTTTTTTTTTAACTTTCACACTTCTCTTGAGATTTCTACTTCTCGGGAGAAAGAGAATTTATTGTGATGGTTGACCATCCTGTGAGTGTCTGCACTAACACCATTTAATTGATGCATTGATGAGTGTTACTTTTCTATAAGGCTAATTAGAAATAGTGATAGCACATATTTTTTAGTCATTATTACCATTTACATTACATGATTCATCTTAGGCCTGTCCAAAAAAAATGGAATGAGTCCAAATTCTGCATTTGTCACTATGTCAATGGCTGAAAATTCAATCAGGCTGTGTATCTCTAAGGAATCACAGAGACCTGAGGGTAGGGGTAGAAACTCTCTAGAGATGACCTTGTTTGGCATTTACATACTTTGGCTGTGCATCAGAATCACCTAAGGTCATTGAAAAATTACAATTGCCTACCTGGATCACATTCCTGTAGATTTTGATTCAGAAAACCTCAGACATCTGTATGTTTTAAGCCTTTGCAAGGACCTCTGATGACTGATAAAGATTGCAAGTTACCAATCTGATGATCCTCTCTTATTTCACATGAGAAGAAAACTCAGATCTATAGCATTTTGAGATTTTTTTTCCAAGAGTCATATATCTAGTATGTGACACTTCTAAGCCTAAAACCATCTTTCCTCACTTTTCATTATTCTCTTTTACATTGGCTAGGATTCTTCTGGTTGCAAAGGGCAAAAATCCAATTTAAACCACCTTAAGCCAAAAAGGAAATGCATTCCTTTATGCAGTGGAAGAGTCCAGGGCTAACACTAGAACAAGAGGCACCAACTCTCTCTCTCCAAGTCTCTCCAATATGTCCTCTGATAGCTCTAAAGTCACATTCTATCAATTTAGCAACTCCAGTGGAATGAAAAATTGTTCCTGATGCTTTGGAACCTAAGAGATCTCAGAGAAGACTCTAATTGGACTGGTATTTTAATATCACATGTCTCTTCCTCAGCCAATCATTATGACTAGGGCATAAGCTCTCTAAAGACCAGCCTGGGAGGATGGGCGGGGGACACTACAGCAGGGAATGGAATGGTTCTGTGGCCAGAAATATGGCTGGAGAAGATGTGAGACAGACAAAAACAACAAAGGTTTAGTTCATCTGTCTAATCTACCCTGCAATCTAACTGTGGCTTCCATTTTTTTTTTTAATTGTGACCTACGGTATTAAAAATAAAATAACCTTATCCTATGATTCTCAACTTTGGGGAAATGAGTTTCATGCAGCAGTACTCTATTTTACAATGTACTCAGATATTTTCCATTCTATCTTTATTTTGAAAAAGATCATAGTCCTAACTAACCAAGGAATTATTATGATACAATTTATCAAGTAGTTTGAAAACTAGTATGATTTATATTCACTATAAAAAAATCCAATGAGTCATTAATAATGTCCATTGATATAGATAGGCTTTATACAGAATTTAAATGACACATATGGCAGTTTCTAATTGTGTAAACAATGAGGAAGAGTATGGCACAGAAGGAGGAGGCTAATCAGAGGAAAAAATAGTACAGCATCAATCAAGAAAAGGACTGGAGGGGTAAAAGTGCACTGACTCTAGCAGAGATGATCCTGGATGAGAACCGGGCAAGCAAGCAAGATGTATGACATTCCAAAACCAAAGAGTGAACAGAACAGACGAAGGGTGAACAGAAGGTAATCCCCGGGGGCAGCCAAGAGACAGTGAGAAAACAGTCAGAAGCTGAGAGTGAAGACAATTAGCAAGATGCTGGAAGTAATGTCAAATGAGAGCCCAGCAGCAAGTGAAAGTAGGTCAAGGGCCCCTTCTCTGGCTTCTGCCGGAGACCTGCCAGCAGAGCTCTGGGAAGGGACAGGGGCAGAAGACCTGCCACATCCTCAACCTAGATAGGAAAATAGGAACTCTGCCAACACCTTATGCTGATCAGTATGTGAGAATTATGCCTCCTCCACAGCCAGTTTTGTGAAAGTGTGTCTTACGGAGTAAACGTTTCTAATGCACATGGTTAACAAAGATCTTTTTTTTTCTTTTGAGACAGACTCTCACTCCATTGCCCTGGGTAGAGTGCCATAGGTTAGAGTTCACAGCAACCTGAAATCCTTGGGCTCATGAGATCCGCTTGCCTCAGCCTCCCGAATAGCTGGGACTACAGGTCTAGTTATGTTTTCTATTTGTAGTAGAGTTGGGGTCTCACTCTTGAACTCCTGAGCTCAAGTAAACCACTCACCTCAGCTTCCCAGAGTGCTGGGATTACAGGTGTGAGCCATGGCGCCTGACTGTTAATAAGGATCTCTAAGGGACAAATAGATTTCCAAGATACAACTGGTGATGAAAGATTCTAAACCAGTTAAATCCTGGGGCAAGGTCCTTGAAGCTCACAGAATGGTATTACATAAGAAACACACTAACCATCTTTAAGATAAATGTTTTATATGTGTTGTGGCTAGATAATCTTACATTTTTTTATTTACATCTGTATACTTCCTTTGTTCATCAAAGTATTTGAACAAGGTTACACTAATTCTTCTTATAAGAAATGTTCACATAGAAGCTTTCTTCTGTATGAAAATCACCCCAAGATACCTTTTTATTCTGTGAGATAGCTGTAATAACCCACATATATACCTTTCTTCTGGATTTTCTTGGATTTGTTCTTTTCTTTTTTTTTTTGAGACAGAGTCTTACTCTGTGTCCTGGGTGGAGTGCTGTAGCGTCATAGTTCACAGCAACCTCAAACTCTCAAGCTCAAATGATCCTCTTACCTCAGCTTCCCGAGTGGCTGGGGCTACAGGCATGCACCACAACACTGGCTAGTTTTTCTATTTTTAGCAGAGATAGGGTTTCGCTCTTGCTCAGGCTGGTTTTGAACTCTTGAGCTCAGGCATCCACCTGCCTTGGCCTCCCAGAATGCCTTGGCCTCCCTTGAACTCTTAAGCATTTCATCTTTGACTATTAGCTCTGGTTTTTGTCATAAAAAATCAACTATTTTTTGTTAAAATGCATCTGTTTCACTTTCTTTTTCTAAGCTTCATTTTAGTTTTCATATATGTAGTGTAACTGAGACCTAATAAGCACGTGGTCTCTTCCTGGTAAAACCTCTTGGTAAACTATAAGACCTGGATTTTTATTCCAGGATTAATCCAGGAAGATATCTCTTTTTGCTACTAAGCTTCAGGCTAGGTCACAGCAGCTGCACAGTTCCCTGTCCTCCTGCCTGCCCCTCACCTCCATCTCAAGGAGAGAAAACAGCTTCCCTTTTAGTTCCCAATGTGTGAACAGGGATTACAGCTATCCGTGCCCAGAAAACTAACACACTACATAGAGCCAGGGTACCCTAGCCACATGCTACCTGTGCTTACAATTCATTGCTCCCTGTTTGTCCTCAGAAGAGACCAAACCTCCAGGTTAATCAATCTCAAGAGTGATTACCCTGCACATCTGCTCTGACGTTATAGTTCCCTGTGGTTGGAAATAGGTGATTTGAGGAATCTACCTGGAAAACCATTTTGTGCATAAGCCAGTAAGATCAAAGTACTGTCCTATAATTATTTTTCCAAAAATTTTATGGTTAAATAATTTGGAATTGAGAATTTTTCAGATTTTATAAGAAAAATATAGTACATAGACTATAAATTATTGAACATCCCCAATAGGCCTGAGACAACACCCTATAATCAAACACATTGATTTCTCTCCAGCAAAATATGATTACTCATATAACAGAAGGCAAATAAAAAGTATAAATAGCTTTAAATCATATCAGGCCAGATATTCTTCAAAATGATTACCAAAAAACTTCTGAAAGTTTCAGAGCTGACTAGATTTTTGAACTGCTGGCTTGTGTTATAAACAGTAGCTAACAAAGGGGTTTTGGTGGGTGCCAATTGCAGTGCTTGGTTACTTATCCAGGACTGACCAACCCCTACTGAGACCATTGCATTTCTGGCCCTGTGAATTGGGGCTCTTTGAGCAAGGCCTTCACTATTCTTGAGTTTGGGAATTGCAAGCACCCTTTCTTGTGTGATCTGTCTGCAACCTAATCAAGGTGCTAAATCTGGCTGAGGTTCTACCCTTTGACTTTAAAGTAAAAGGAGAATTTGTCGAGCTATGAATTTGTATTTTTCTTGGAGTTTTTTCCAATCCCCTAGTTCCAAGAAGTTAGTCAGACCCCTTATGTTTCTCTGTTTCTGCATATGCAACCTCCTGCTCTGTTATTTGTTTTCCAAAAGGCAGAAATTCTTGAGGGGATTGTATTAGGAAGAAATGGAGAGAAGTGCATGGTTTTGAGGATTGAGAGAGAGGCCAGCAGGTGGACTTTTCAAAGGTGTAGAAAAGATTGGAAGTCGGCAGTGTCCACAGGAAGTGGGAACCTAAGTCTGGATCAGGGAAGGTGGCAGATCTTGGGTGAGGGATTGGCTGCATGTTACCTAGCGTTGGCAGAAGTCCACCTGCCCAGAGAAGTAGAAGAGGCCCTCAAAGGTCCAGAAAGGACAAGGTAACAAGGGTGGACTAAAGATGGAAAGTGCCACTTGAAATATTTCTGAGTTCCTTGGATTACTTTATGGGATAGAATGGGGGAGGGGGAGGAGTGCCGGTGTGACTGAGATTAAACTTTCTGCAACTGGTCATGAGAGTTGGGACCAAAGTCATATGAAATTAGATTTTAAAAATATCTAGAGTGAGGTAATGATTCTGTTCATCTGAATGTATAGAGTCATATTTACTATTATTAATTTTCCACATTATCTCTTATCTTCTTTATATCTTGGCTGCTTTATAAGATATATTACCTTCCTACTCCTAATACCTACAATTGGATTTATGTTGTTTATTCTTTTTATTTTATCTTTTCCATTTTATTTTTCTACCTGGCCACTCCATTTTACTGTCCTCTTTTCCTGATGAGGAATAATCTCTTTTCAAAAAGGGATAATTCAATAGGACAACAATAGAAACAGAGCTTTTGAATGCCTAATTGTGTCTTCCTATAGCATGAACCACCAAAACAAACGGTTAAATTACATTTTTTTCTACTTGAAACCCTTGACTCATCTGTGTCCTCCACAAAGCAAGGCTCTGGCTCTGCCACTGCATGTCACACGACCAAATTGAGAAGACACCCTCCTCCACGATCTCTTTTTTTATTGGAATAATCTTCACAGTGGGGGAAGCACAGATTACTTGGTGCCAGGGAAATGCTAATCTAGACGCTGACTTTGTTTCTGGGAAACCCAGCTGCCTAGCACTTTGGGGCCAGTGAAAAGTTTCAGCCCTTCCTGCTGAGGGTAGAAAGTGGCTCCTGGCCCAAACTAGTTCATTGTACAGGAGGGACTCCCCAGTCTCTTTCATGTAATTCAATTGCTGTCCCATGGCTCTCCGCCCCTCCATCCCCCATCCCCCGCCAGCCTCAGTTCACCTCACCTATTACAACTTAGGAAAAGACAGGGCAGTTATTTGCCCCACTTCCCCCTCCATTTATTTTGGGGGTCAGGTTACGTCTCCATTTAAACAGTTAGGGTCTGTCACTTGCCGGGGGGGGGGGGCCGGGGGCCGGGGGGGGGGGGGGGGGGGGGGGGGGGGGGGGGGGGGGGGGGGGGGGGGGCGGGGGGGGGGGGGGGGGGGGGGGGGGGGCCCCCCCCCCCCGGCCCGGCCCCGCGCTCCCTT
>CAUYON010012663.1:0-11850 GCA_963573935.1 Arctocebus calabarensis
TTTTTTTTTGAGAGACAGCTGTCACCCTGGATAGAGTGCTGTAACATCACAGCTCACAGCAACCTCCAATTCCTGGGCTCAAGCGAGTCTCCTGCCTCCGCCTCCCAAGTAGCTGGGACTACAGGTGCCCGCCACAATGCCTGGCCATTTTTTGGTTGCAGCCGTCGTTGTTTGGCTGGCCCAGGCTGGATTCGAACCTGCCAACTCCGGTGTATGTGGCTGGCGCCTTAGCCTGCTGAGCCACAGGCGCCGAGCCCTGACTCCTGGTCTTAAGCAATTCTCTTGCCTCAGCTTCCCAAGTAGCCAGGACTACAGGCACCTGCCACAACGCCCAGCTTCTTTTTTTTTTTTTTTGGTTGTAGTTGTCATTGTTTGGTAGACCCACTGGATTTGAATCCCCCAGCTCTGGTATACATGGCTGGAGCCTTAGCACTTGAGGTACCACCAAGAGAATTGATTTTAGTTGATTGTAGAAGCAGCAAGTTAGGGGGTCTGGAACACTAAACTAGGAAGCAAAAGATGTGCCTTGTTCTGACATTGCTTCTGAATTAGGAATAAAGTGTCTAGCAGCACTGTCCATTTACTTCTGTGGTTTCTTTCAGTCCTTATCACAACACTATAAGGTAGATATTACGGCTCTCTTCCAGATGAGAAATGTGAGGCTCATATTGGCCAGGCTGCTTTGTTGTGGCAACAGAATGAGAGTCTTCTCAGGTTCAATGTCCCCATACTTCCAACCATGCAATGAGGTCTGGTCATCTGATACCTCTATACTGTGTTCACATTTTTCACATGGAAATAGGAAATCATATTAACTGATTTTTAACAATGTGGTAGATGATTTATATGACAAGAGGATGTTTTTGATGCATCATCAACTTTGATTTGTCCTTATAGTTCTGGGCAGATTGCATGGCTAGGGTCAGGAATAGCCTCGAATGTAGGTGGCTGGTTCAGACCAGTTGTTGGGGCTACATATTACCTAAACCAGTATGCAAAAATAGGCCACGGCTTGCTTATAGTGCACATTCCTTCTGGAACATGAAACAAGTGGAAATCAACTTCTAGGGGTTTACATTAGTAACTGCTTTGAAAAAGGTAGTCCAAGATAAACCTAATTTTTTTCTCCTTTGATGAGCAATTCAGATGTCACATGACATCAAAGTTTCATGTGAGATGCCAGGATCACCTATGATCCTTACACCTAATTTTTTCCTCTGACCTTTTGAGAATCTGACTAAAGTATTGGATTTTTTTTAAATACACCTGTATAAATTTGCACACACTGGTCAGGAAATTGTGCCATTGAAGTCTATTCCTGGACATGGGGTTAAATCCTGGCTTGGCTCAGTGTCTATAGTTCAGTGGCTAGGGCTCCAGCCACATACACTGAAGCTGGCAGGTTTGAACCCAGCCCTGGCCTGCCAAATAATAATGACAACTGCAACCAAAAAATAGCCAGGCATTATGGTGGGCACCTATAGTCCCAGCTACTTGGGAGGCTGAACCAAGAGAATCACTTAAGCCCAAGAGTTTGAGGTTGTGAGCTGTGACACCACGGCCCCTACCCAGGGCGACATAGTAAGACTATCTCAAAAGAAATTTTAAAAAAGATCCGTGGGCGGCACCTGTGGCTCAAAGGAGTAGGATGCCCCATATGCCAGAGGTAGCGGGTTCAAACCCAGCCCTGGCCAAAAACTGCAAAAAGAAAAAAAAAAAAGGGATCCTGGCTTGAGGAAAGGCCCCAATGAGAAGACAGGAAGCCTGCGTCCTGCCTACTTTCACTCTTTTCTCCAGGCACTCAGCTGGTTCTTGGTGTGTTCAGCCTCAAATAGCCGTTCTTGGCTCACTCAGGCTCTCACTGTTATTCCCTCTGCTTCTTGGGCCTCACAGGTGCGTGTGTATATAAAATGTACAGGGTTTTTGCATGTCATGAGAATAAAATACAAAACCTCATTTGTGAAATAACAGTAAAATGCTAGAAATTCTAAAAAGCACCTTTTGGGCAGCTCCTGTGGCTCAGTGAGCAGGGCGCCGGCCCCATATACCGAAGGTGGCGGGTTCAAGCCCGGCCTCGGCGGAACTGCAAAACAAAAAAATAGCCGGGCGCTGTGGCGGGCGCCTGTAGTCCCAGCTACTCGGGAGGCTGAGGCAAGAGAATCGCTTAAGCCCAAGACCTGGAGGTTGCTGTGAGCAGTGTGACGCCACGGCACTCTACCCAGGGCGATAAAGTGAGACTCTGTCTCTACAAAAAAAAAAAACAAAAAAAACAAAAAAAAAGAAATATGCTATTTGTCTCAAAAGTTGTCTCAGTGGTCCCCAGCCTTTTGGCTCCAGAAACTGGTTGCATGGAAGATAATTTCTCCATGGATGGGGCTGGAAGGTGGGCATGGGACAGGAGGCAGAGTTAAGGTGGTGATGGAGGCCATCTGGAGATGAGGAGTGGCTATAAATACAGATGAAAGTTTGCTTGCTTGCTTGAGGCTAACTTCCTGTTGTGCAGATCTGTTCCTGAGGAGCCATTGAGTAGACATTTTTGGCACTAATTTCATGGAAGACAATTCTTTCACAGACAGGTTGGGGGGATTGGATGTAGGGTGGAGATGGGACAGTGGAACAGGAGGTGAAGTTTAAGTAGTGATGCTGTGCAGCCTTCAACAGGGGTACCAAAAATGGACATTCTTTTCAATAAACCATATAGGAAAATCTGGATATTTATGCAAAACAAACAAACAAAAAATGAAAATTGAGTCTTATCTAACCCTACATCCAAAATTAAGTCAGAATGGAGAGAAATTCATAGCTTACACGCAAGACCTAAAATTACAAAACTCTTCAAATAAAACATAGGCCACAAGTTTTACAATGTTGAATTTGGCAATGAATATAACACTAAAGACCAAAGCATCAGGGAAAACACGGTGCATCTTAGAAGGGTACAGGTGAAACTTGCTGAATGCAGAATATAAAGGTCTTAACACAGTAACTAAGAAAATGCCATTAATCCTATGTTAACCAGTTTGATGAAAATATTTTAGGTTGTATATGAAACCAGCACATTGTACCCCATGATTGCATTAATGTACAGAGCTATGATTTAATTTAAAAAAAAATTGAACTTTTGGCTAATGGAAAATTGTGTATCAAAGAAAGAAAGAAAAAATAAATCTGACCATGAAATTTTTTTAAATGTGCATCAAGATACAATAGTACTACAAACAGAATGATGGCTGGGCATGGTGGTTCATACCTGTAATCCTAGCATCCTGGGAGGATGAGACAGGTGGATTGCCTAAGCTCAGGAATTCAAGACCAGCCTGAGCTAGAGCAGAGACCCTGTCTAAAAAATAGCCGGGCATTGTAGTGGGTACTTGTAGTTCCTGCAACTTGGGAGGCTAAGGCAAGAGGATCACTTGAGCCCAAGAGTTTGATGTTGCTATGAGCTATGTTGCCACAACACACTACCAAGGGTGGAAAAGTGAAACTATTTCTCAAAAAAAAAAAAAATACACACACACACATGCATACAGACTGAAAAGGCAACTCACACGATAGGAAAATATATTTGTGAATCATTTATCTGATAAGAGATTAATATTCAGGACATATAGAAAACTTTTAGGGCTGGGTGTAATAGTTCATGCCTGTAATCCTAGCATTCTGGTATGCACAGGCAGGGAGATCTCTTGAGTTCACAGTTCATGACCAACCTGAGTAAGTAAGCTCTGCAACACCTTGCCTGCAAAAGAAAAAAAAATTGCCACCCGGGTGTTGTGGCAGGCATCTGTAGTCCCAGCTACTTAGAAGACTGAGGCAAGAGGATTGTTTTAGCCCAAGAGTTTAAGGTAGTTGTGAGATATGACACCATGGCACTTGACCAAGGGCAATAAAGTGAGACTCTGTTTTGAAAAAAAACAAAAGAAAGAAAATAAAACTTCTGAAACTCAAGAAGAAAAATATACAGAAACAACTTGATAAATTTTATTTAAAACTCAAAAGCCAGGAAAAGGAAATTCTGAAGGCTTGTAGCAACATGAAGATCTCTATAGATAGGAAACAGGTTTGAAGGAGACTGGTATCAATTTAAGGGATGTCAGTCTCAAGATGTCAGAAGGTGACTTGAAGGACAACAGATTTGGGGAACATAGAGAGATGGAAGGACTAAGTTTGAATTTGTGAAATAAATTACCATTTTCTTAGGAATCTTGGAAATATCTTAATTAGAAAAGCTAGTAGAAAACTGAACTTCCTGTATTCACTGAGTATCTGCCATGAGCCACAAGCTCTGTAAACTCTCAGTGACAGCACAACAGAGAGGACAAGGACCCTCTCCTTAAGGACTTTTTATTCTCATACGCAAATTCCATAGTCAATTGGGATAATATTCGAAAAATTAGAGGACAGGCATGTTGGCTCATGCCTATAATCCTAGTCCTCTGGAAGCCAAAGGCAAGTAGATTGCTTGAGCTCAGGAGTTTAGTTTTGAACCAGCCTGAGCAAGAGTGAGATTCCATATCTCTACTAGAAACAGAAAAAACTAGCCAGGCATTATGATGGGTGCCTGTAGTCTCAGCTACTTGGGAGACTGAGGCAGGTGGATTGCTCGAACCCAGGAGTTCGAAGTTGCTGTGATTTGCTACAATGTTCTCTGCGCTCTAGCTGGGGGCAACAGAGTGAGACTCTGTCTCAAAAATACAAACAAAGCCTTTTTTTTTTGAAAAATTATAAATGTTGTTTATTAGAAATGTAATTGATCAAAGGCTAGTAACATAAGAAAAGTGGAATATTAGAATAAATGGTTAAAATCAGCCTTACAGTAAGCATACTCATAAGTATTTATTATAGTACAGGCAACATTGACTGCTCTGCTACGAAACTTAGCCAAGTCTGTTATCTTTTTATGTTCACCTTCCTCAAACTCACAATGCTCTCAAATGTATTCACAGAAAAGAAAAAGAGAAGATAAAGGCAGACTAACATGTAAATTATTGTAGTTGTAATTCACTTTGAACATTCTAGTTTTTAGAAAAAGAAAGTGTCGGAATAATCATTATTCTTCTAGACTAGGTTATAGCTGGGTGTACTTTTGTGCAGTTCAACGTCCAATTGCAGGTTCATAGCTATGGAACGTGTGCCTATGTGACAAACACTATGCATGTTCACAAGGACAAAAATATTGACAAGGCATTTTATCCATCCACAGAGAGCTCAGAGTATGATGGGGAGGGAAAAACGTAGCTTAAAAATATCTAACAATATCTTCAATATTATGATAGAAGTCTACAGAGGGTGCCATCACAGACGGTCTTACTTGTATGTATAGCATTTTTTAAATTATTGCAATTATAAGAGGGTAAGCTATAGGCTTCACCGATAAGTATGGGCCCTTTGGACAACCATTAAGAACTCTCCAGAGCAAACCCAACACATGCAACTCCTGACTGAGAGCCATGGGCTGCCGTACTTGTATTTTGCCACAAAGAATAATGTTTTTGAGCCTAATATTTATGATCCCAGTAATTATTCTGTATATCATTAAGTAAAAGAAGTAATAAGCACCAAGAAGCTTATAGGCAAGTGTGCATTGTCTCAGAAAAATAGACATCAATTGATGATATTTACCTCCCTGCATACAATTTATCTTCAGTGTTATGTGAAGTTGAGGATTTCATTAAATGTAAGTTCTTATACCTCCTCACTCAAATGCAAAAGAAAAAAACATAACTCACTGCCAAAACAAGCCCACTCAGCCTTTTTGCCTTTTCTTTATATGTTATTAGTTGCACAGAGATAATATGGTACCAACAATAGTAATAATCCTACAATTTAGAGTTATACCTTCTTTAGTATGTAGCATTTTAAATAAATGTGTTGATCTCATTGTGTTTATCATTTGATTCAAATATTTTTTCAGGGAATTTTTAAAAGAAAGAATGCAAAATAATTTCAGCTACAAGGCAATCACCTGAAATACATATATGTTAAATATATAATCATGAATATCTCATCAAATTTCTCTTATTTCTTCTGTCTCCTGGAAACCCTATTGGTTTGTTTGCTTTGCTTTATAAAATAAATTATGAAGGTTTAACTAATAAAGCTCAAGCTCATAACCCAACTGCTCAGTAATTGACTAATTTTAAATAGTTTTCTTGACCAACATAGACTTCAATTTTTCCATTTATAGAATAAAAATAGTGGCATCACATATTATATTTAAAAATGACACAGGTAAGAATCTCAGTATGTGCATGATCCTTTGTATGTGCCAAATACACAATAGTTAACAACTGTAGTAGTGCTTTGTTGAAAGTTTTGCAGGAATTTGAAGAATGGGGTTCACCAAAATTGGTTACATTTGTTAACATTTAGTGTGTCTTTGGTTTAATTTATTTCTGCTGCATAAACAATTGTTACAAGGATGAGGGAAAAAAATCCCTCAGAGGTTACCTCTTGAAGCCTTGTTGTAAATGCGAAAAAATAACTCCCCTACCTTAGGAGAGCTGGTGAAGATTAATGAGTTGTTTCTTTGGGTTCAAAATTTCCACATGCACTGGGTCTACTAGGGTGATATAATTAATTTCACAACACAAGGGTTTTGTCATCCAACATTCCCATACCATGCAGCTATGATAAGTATTCTTTAATTAAACCTCAAAATTTGCCACTGTTGTTACATAGTGCAGCTGGAACACAGATATACCTCTGTGAACCACAAAGATTTTAGTGTGCAGCTGGGGAAGCTTACTAATAGAATGTTTACAAAAAAACCTTCGGGGTTGGTAGCCAAAGTTTTTTAAAACTTTTAATACTTTATATCTAAAGAAAAAACAAACAACAACAACAACAGAGGGATGTAATAAGTTGTGTTTCTGGTTAAAAGTTACAGAGGGAAACAAAGTATGCTCCTAGGTCAAGAGCGGAGAGGAACCTTCTGTCTTGATTCTCCTCAGTCCCCAGCTGTAGAACTGACAAGCTCCTGGAGAATTACTTTCTGTGAATACAGCTGAGAATAACTCATCCCTTAGGGATTTGGGTATAAAGAAAAAGCTTATGTGGGGTTGATTTAATCTGATGCTCATTGTTCCAGTTTAGTAAAGTTAGGAAGTATTTATTTTGCATCTGGCTGGAATCATTTCAGGGGATGTTTCAGCCGTGGTTCTGTAACAGAATGAATGTCTATTTTCATTTAAAGAATCTAAGTAATGAGTATGTTTTGTCTCTTTTGTGAATTCATGCTTTAAGATGAAGATCCAAATCTCTACCAACAACTTAATAAAGATTAGGGCAAAGTAATGCAATCTATTATAATGACTAAGGGAATACACTCCCATTACCACCATTCATCAGTTATGTGATCTTGATGAGCTGATAAAAATCTCTTACCCTCAGTTTTCTTATCTTTATAGTGGGAAAATAGTCATATTTACCTCAAAAACTTGATATGAGTATAAAAAGAGACAAAATGAGCTTAGTAAAGTAGGATACACATAGTAAGAATTTTAGTATTATCAATAGTAGTGATTAAAAGCTATAGTTTAACTAATGGCACTCATGGTAAGAGTGTTAAGTGGGTGGGATTAAGGTGATCTATAGCAACATTTCTTTAAGCAACCAAATATGATGAGAAAATTATTAAACCTATTGAAATAATCTGTTTCTATCCCAGGTACATTGAAGAAAGAAAAAATGATAGGTACCTTTTTCTGTCCTTATACATGTTTGTTCCTTTACTTCAGAGGTGGTAAATTCATGTTGGTGCATGGATATAGTGAATTCTAGAACTTTGGGGAAAATTATGCTGGAAGGGAGAAATAAGAGAGATGAAGCTGGTTGCTTGTAAGATGGGATAGGCCAACTCAAAAATAAAATTTGCAAAAGTACCAGATAAATTCAGGTGGCACTAAGAGGCCAGCGAGAACATGAGACTTCTATGGGACCCTGAAATACTGGGAATCCATAGTGCCATTCATCACCAGAGGCAATACACTAAGTACTTAGTCTTCTACCTGAGCCACAAGTACTGATGTCCAAACTTGACATGTGTATAACATAACTGCTGTCTGCCAGGGTCATGAAGAGTTGGACATGGAGCCTGACAGTGGTGACCAGCATGCAGTGAAGAAAAATTATCTTAAACTTTTAAGAAAACTTTTTCTGAACATGTGTTGGCATAACCCTACAGAATCCCCTAAAAAAACTGAATGTGGAGCTTCAGAAAACCAAAGCAAGAATTGAAGCCAACCTTGTCCAAAAGGATATGAAGGTGCAGCTCTATCTACTCCTTTTTTTTTTTTTGCAACAAACATACAGTATCCTAGAAAGATAAAAGAAGGACTTGAAGTAGATGATGACAACAAAAGTGTTGGATGCCTTTTGCTATTTGATCTGATATCTTTCTTGCCAAGACCATAACGTAATGTAATGACTTCAAGGATGAGAAAAATTTGTATGAAATTTTAGGTGAAATTTGTATGAAATTCATTACATGAACAAGAATGAATATTTAGTTGATATTAAAAGAAAGATATTTTAAAAAATGGTGTAGTGCCAAATAAATGCTTCTCCAGATCCAAAATATTGTGTTTTCCAGGGCTTAATATTGTGAATTTAAAACAATGATTTTAATCAAGATGATTTTCCATTGAATATTCTTTTGTTAAAAGGAGGTTCTTTTTAGGTTTTTTTTTTTTAATGTATACTACTCTTAGCTATACTTAAGGAACAATCTTCCACATAACTCTATTACTTTTTATATGATAATTTTGTCCTGGTGGAAATACAACTCAGGATAAAACCTTCATATCAGGCCCATGTTTCATCCATAGTTGGGAGTGGGAATACTGTTGAATACATTAAGATGGAGCTAATTCTTTTCAAGTCCAATTTTTCATAAATACAGGAGTGTGGCAGAATAATTTATTGAGATACTAATGTTGTGTTGCACATGACTTACAGGTCTAGAAAACATGAACAATTCACTTCATAACATGTGCTAGGCTTCTGTTATCTTCTGCCCTAACATACTGGTGCCAGAATTGATACTTCCATACTAATGTAAAAAAATTATTGACCAAATAAATAGGTAAATGAGAAGTAGCAAATCTTCCAAGCAGAAGAATTACAAATAAATATAGATAATGCTATGTTGGTCATATCTCTTCATATTCTAAATGGATAGTGATGTCATTTGAAAGAGTACCATTTAGGAAGACGAGGATGGGGTGGGGAGGAGAATAAATGTACAATGGAAAAACCTGACTGCCTCTGCCGTCTGATTAAGGTTAAATACACAGTGGTCTATCATGTTAATAGCATGTTCCTTTGATGTGATAAGATGTAAAGGACACTTCATTTCTGTGGCCTCCTCCTCAAACTCCATAACTCTAACCTAACTATGGCAAAAACACCAGATTAATTCTAATGGAAATATTACAATAAATACTTGGCAAATAATTCTCAAAACTCTCAAGATAATCAAAACTCTCAATTCTCAAAACTCTCAAGATAATAAAAAATGAACGTATGAGAAACTATCAAGAAAATTGGAGTGTTGCCAAAGGACGTACGACTATTAACTATAATGTGGTATAGAAACAAACAAAGGACATTAGGACAAAGGACACCCAAAAAAAAATTCTTTAAAATTAACTCTTAATTAAAATCATAACGATATACCTTTATGGGGTACAATGTTATGATCTGATATACGATGTAGAACGCTTAAATCAAACCAAATAAAATATTAATTGAGTTCATAATAAGGTAGCAAGATTGATTAATTAACTGTAACAAATCTATTACACTAATATAGGGTAATAACAAGGAAAGCCACATGCAGGTAAGTGAGAACTCTGTGTACTATTTTTTTATTTTCCAGTAAATTATAAACTGATCTAAAAATAAACTTTATTTCAAGAACTTTAAAAATGTATAAAGAGAGAGAAGGGAAAGCTCCAGTGTGTACTTCAGAAGGAAATACGGAAGTTTCAACTGAGGAAAATTTAAAAAGCAATAAAAATTATTACAATAAAATTTAGAGAAGCAGAAAAAATTAGATCATTATTGAAGGTGAAGAAGTAATGAGATAGTGAAGAATAATCAGGATCTAACACAGAGCTGGAGAAAAGCACACAGAGGCCAGCCTTAATTAGGAAGTGGCTGTTCCCTAGGAAAATGTGTTGACTCTAGAGAAGCCTAATTAAAAAATAAAAGAAAGAGCTGTATTTCTGATGGCTCTATATTAAAAGTAATGTAGCCTAGCTGGAGCTTGAGATTGGACAAACAATAAGGTAGAAAAAGGGGAGAATCAGAAGTAGATTGGCCCTTAGTGGGATTGTAGCTCAACTTGCAATCAAATCATCTCCTGAAATTGGGGATGAAATGATTGTATTCTGGACTTCTTGAACTCCAAAGAAAAAAAGTAAAATTAAATATATACTTCTTAAATTTTTAGGAAGTAAGTCATATTACCTAATTCTTGAATCATTTCTGTACTCAGCCTACGTATTCTCCTAGACTCAACATATACCCACACATACATACACACACAAAACCAAAGTGGAACACAGAGAGTTATGAAAAAGTCTATAAAAACTAATAGGAAAGTAGACAAACCCACCAATAGTGAAGTTTTTAGACATAGATTTTATAACAATTATGTTTACTATGTTCAAAAACTAGCAAAATAAGATTTAATAATACCTATAAAAAGTCAAAGTAATTAAAAATAAAATGGAAATATTCTATTTATCTAAAATACAGTACAAAAGATCTCACTAGGTAGGTTTAGCTTCAGCCTAAATAAAGGTAAAAATGTGACTCAGAAAAATAAGAATGAGGCCAGGGCTGGTGGATCATGCCTGTAATCCCAGCACTCTGAGAGGCAGAAGCAGGTTTGGATTGCCTGAGCTCAGGAGTTTAAGACCAGTTTGAGCAAGAGTGAGGCTCCTGTCTGTACTAAAAATAGAAAAATTAGCTGGACATTGTGGCAGGCACCTGTAGTTCTAGCTACAAAAGAGGCTGAGTGAGGCAAGACTATCACTTGAGCCCAAGAGTTTGAGGTTACTGTGAGCTTTAACATTGCTTCACTCTATGGAGATAGACAAAGTGAGACCCCTTTGATAGAAAAATAAAAAA
Organism: Arctocebus calabarensis; assembly: GCA_963573935.1. Classification (NCBI taxonomy): domain Eukaryota; kingdom Metazoa; phylum Chordata; class Mammalia; order Primates; family Lorisidae; genus Arctocebus; species Arctocebus calabarensis. The sequence continues at coordinate 11,140 of CAUYON010012663.1, forward strand.
AGGGGTGTAGGGGGTAGAGCAAGATGGCGGCCGAGTAACAGCTTCCTTGTGGCTGAGCATGGTGAGACTGGGGAGAGAGGACTTCAGGCATCTCTCCCAGGCAGGATCTGCCCAGAAACTTTCCTTTGGGGACACAGGGAGACAGCGTGAGGCTTCTGGACACCCTGAGGAAGGCTAAAGCAGCGGAGATTGGGCAAGTGGTTGCGTCTGTTCATTCGGTCTGATCCTGTCGGTGGCTGTGGGTGGGCCAAAAGTGGGACTGCAGGCTGGAAAGGCCTTGCCTGTGAGCCGTTTGGGTTTCTTTTGGACTTGGCACTCGGTTGAACTGCCTTGGGAGAACTTGGGCAGGAGTGCAGGGGTTTTTGAGTGTTGTTTCGGGCACCAGACTGGGCCATCAAGCCAGACGGAGCTGCCAGTGTTTGGTGGTGGGCTGTGTGGAGCCATTCTGGGAGAACTGCCCTGGCAAGCTCCACCCTCAGGGTCCCAAAACAGGCATTGGGCTGGAGCAAGTAATCTAGTGAATGAGCAGCCTAAAGGTGGGAACTGAGATGCCTTGCAGCCTTAGCCCTCAGGGGCATAGGGTGAGACCAGTTTTGGCACACTGGGTAAGTGGATAGCCACTTAAGGAGTAATCCCAGCCACAGCGCTTTCCTGGGAAAGCTTCAGCTTAGCCCAAGTTAGCAATTTAAACTGTCTTCTAAGCAGGCTGAG
>CAUYON010012666.1:0-17597 GCA_963573935.1 Arctocebus calabarensis
TAGCTATAGGTTTTTTTCTCACTTTTTATTTATTTCTTTCTCTTTTCTTTTTCTTCTTATTAAATCATAGCTATACACATTAATGCAATCATAGGGTACAATGTTCTGGTTTTATATACAATTTGAAATATTTTCATCAAAGTGGTTAACATAGCCTTCATGGCATTTTCTTAGCTATTGTGTTAAGACATTTATATTCTACACTTAGAAAATTTCACATGACCCTTGTAAGATGCACCTTAGGTGTGGTCCCACCAATTACCCTCCCTCTACCCATCCTCTCTCATCCCATCCCCTTCCTTTCCCCTTTCCCCTTCTTCTTGGACTATACTTGGGTTATAGCTTTCATATGAAAGCTATGAATTGGTTTCATAGTAGGTTGAGTACATTGGATACTTTTTCGTCTATTCTTGAGATACTTTGCTAAGAAGAATATGTTCCAGCTCCATCCATGTAAATATGAAAGAGGTAAAGTCTCCATCTTTCTTTAAGGCTGCATAATATTCCATGGTGTACATGTACCCAATTTATTAATCCATTCATGGGTTAATGGGCACTTGGGCTTCTTCCATGACTTAGTAATTATGAATTGGGCTGCAATAAATATTCTGGTACACATATTTTTATTATAATATGATTTTTGGTATTCTGCATATATACCTAGTAGAGGAATTGTAGGATGGAAAGGCAGGTCTATTTTTAGATTCCTATATGTTCTCCAAACATCTTTCCAAAAGGAACGTATTAGTTTACATTCCCACCAGCAGTGTAAAAGTGTTTCCTTTTCTCCACATCCATGCCAATATCTCTGGTTTTGGGATTTTGTCACGTGGGCTAATCTTACTGGAGTTAGATGATATCTCAAAGTAGTTTTGATTTGCATTTCTCTGATGATTAAGATTGATGAGCATTTTTTCATATGTCTATAGACCGTGCGCCTGTCATCTTTTTTTTTTTTTCCGTAGAGACAGAGTCTCACTTTATCGCCCTCAGTAGAGTGCTGTGGTGTCACACAGCTCACAGCAACCTCCAACTCCTGGGTTTAGGAGATTCTCTTGCCTCAGCCTCCTGAGTAGCTCGGACTATAGGCGCCCGCCACACCGCCTGGATATTTTTCTGTTTTGCAGTTTTGCTGAGGTCAGGTTTGAACCTGCCAGTATATGGGGCTGGCACCCTACTCGATGAGCCACAGTGGCTGCCCCTGTCTTCTTCAGAGAAGTTTCTCTTCAAGTCCCTTGCCCACCCTGAGATGGGATGACTTGTTCTTTTCTTGCTAATACATTTGAGTTCTCTGTGGATGCTGGTTATTAAACCTTTGTCAGAGACATAATCTGTAGATATCTTCTCCCATTCTGAGGGCTGTCTGCTTGCTACACTTCCTGTGTTCTTGACTGTGCAGAATTTTTTTAGTTTGATCAGGTCCCAGTATTTTTGGTGTTGCTTCAGTTGACCGGGGAGTCCTCCTCATAAATATTCACCCAGGCCAATTTCTTCAAGAGTTTTCCCTGCACTTTCTTCTAGTATTTTTATAGTTTCATGTCTTAAGTTTAAATCTTTAATCCAATGAGAGTCTATCTTAGTTAATGGTGAAAGGTGTGGGTCCAGTTTCAGTCTCCTACAGGTCGCCAGCCAGTTCAGTTTTTTTTTTTTTGTTTTTTTTTTTTGAGACCGTGTTTCACTATGTCACCCTCAATAGAGTGGCCTGGTGTTGTAGCTCAGAGCAACCTCAAACTCTTGGGCTCCAGTGATTCACTTGCCTCAGCCTCCTGAGTAGCTGGAAATACAGGCACCCACCACAATGCAGGGCTATTTTTAGCACTCTGGCTCAATCCACCAAGTGCTAGGATTACAGGCGTGAGCCACCGTGCCTTGGCCTTTTCTCTCTTTTTACAGAGGCAACTTTAATGTGCTTGAACTGCTGCTATTAGGATTAAGTTAGTAAAATAATGTCTGATATAGTCATGTATACATATGTATACATATAGAGAGAGACAGAGAGAATATTCTTTGAGTTTGATAAAATTTCTCACTTTTATTTTTATTATATACATGGTGGACATAAAATTTCATGTGCAATTTTAAATTGTACCCTATTTTAAAGTGCACAGGAACTTTATGGCCACTCAGTATTTAACACATGTAAAATAATATTTTATATATAACATTCTCACTATACGTATACACATAGGGAAAGGATTATAACAAATACTGTCTCTATTATCTCGCATAGTTACTTAGTGTGGGGTAGGGGAGGGTAAGAACACCTAAAATTTGATCTTTCAGTAAATTTCTGGAATATAATATTGTTAACTATAATCCTCAATCTGTACATTGCATCTCTAAATTTGTTCATCCTTTATAACTGCAACTTTGACCTTCATCTCCCCATTCCTCCCAATACCTACTCCTGGTAACCACCATTCTACTTTCTGTTTTTATGTATTTGACTCTTTCTTTAAAATTCCACATATAAGATGAGAGGTGTTGCAGTACTTTTCTTTCTATGTCTGGTTTATTCATGTAGCATACTGCCCTTCAGTTTTATTCATGTATTGCAAATGGCAGGATCTTCTTTTTAAAGGCTAAAAAAATTCCATTGTGTAAATATGCACGTGTGTGTGTGCCACAGTTTTTTCTAATCTATCCATCAGCAAACACTCTGATTGTCTTTGTGTCTTGGCTATTGTGAACACTGCTATGGTAAACATGGAAGTTTACATATCTCTACAAGGTGCTGACCTCATCTCTTTGAGTATATACTAACTCAGCAGAGGGATTACTGAGTCAAGTGTTGGTTCTATTTCTAATTTTTTGAAGAATTTCCATACCATATTCCACAATAGCTGCACCAGTTCACATTCCATTCAACAGTGGACAAGAGCTCTCTTTTCTCCACACCCTTGGCAACAGTTGTTATCTCCCGTTGTTTTGATAAAAGCCATTGTAACAGGTGCAAAATGATATTTCATTGTGATTTTGATTTGCTTTGCCTTGATGCTTGGTGATGATGAACGCCATTTAATACATCTGTTGTCCATTTGAATGTCTTCTTTGAGTCTATTTAGTCCTTTGCCCATTTTGTAATTGGGTATTTATTCATTTCCTATTGAGTTTTCTTAGTTCCTTACATATTTGGGAGGTATTAACCCTTTAAGAGATGTATAGTTCACACATATTTTCTTCCAGTCTATAGGCTGCCTTTTCACTTTATTCATTGTCTTCTTTTTTGTGACAAAGCTTTTTAGTTTCATTTTGTCCTTGCCTATTTTTGCTTTTGTTGCTTGAGCTTTTAAAAGGCGTGATATCCAAAGAATCATACCTAATTCACACATTGACTAATGCCAAGGAGCTTTTCCTTATGTTTTCTTCCCATAGTTTTACAATTTAAGGTCATACAATTGGATCTTTATTTTGAGTTGATTTTTGTATATGGTGTACGATAAGGGTATAAATTTATTTTTTTGTGTCTGGATATCCAGTTTTCCCATTATCATTTATTGAAAGGCTATCTTTTCCTTATTGTGGCTTCTTGGTGTCCTCATTAAAAATTAATTGATCATATATGCTTGGCTGTATTTCTGGGCTCTCTATTCTGTTCAACTAGTCTGTGTGTCCATTTTTATGCCAGTGCCATTCTGTTTTCATTACTATAGCTTTGTAATATAATTTTATTCCTGGAAAGTTGATGCATCCACTTTTTTTCCCCTCAAGATTGCTTTGGCAATTTAGGTCTTTTTTGGTTTTATACAAACTTTAGGATATTTTTCTATTTATGTGAAAAATATCATTGTAATTTTGATAGGGATTTATTAAATCTGCAGGTCACTTTGGGTAGTATAGAAATTTTAACAATATTAATTCTTTCAACTCTACTCACATCAAAAAGAAAAAGTAAAATTTATCACTATTTGCAGATGAGGATACCCCACATTTTCAGGACACAAAATCAACTTAACGAAAAAAATCCGTTTTATTTCTTTACATCAGTAATAATCTATACAAAAAAGAAACCAAGAAAAAAAACCTATTTATGACAGCATCAAAAAGGGTAAGATACTTAGAATAAATTCAACCCAAGTGGTAAAATATATGTATACTGCAAATGATAACACATTAATGACTAAATTGAAGAAGCCACAAATAAAAGGTGTGATCTTTGCCTTCTTTCTTGTTTTCTTATTAATCACTTACTGCTCAATCTAGTCTACAAGAATATTATCATTAAAACGTAATAAAATTCCCTAAAATTTAGATTTTAATGGCTAAAATATTTTCATATCAATCTGTGAGGTTTTGAAAACAGGATTTTTAATTTTATCATTCTTCTGTACTTACTTGAAGCACGATGTTGGCACACAGATGATGGATGGATGCAGGATGCTTTAGGGGACAGACCTTGTTCTGTGGGTTCAAACAGAGTTGAGTTCAAATTCTGTCCATACTCCTCAACCCAAGTCACTGAATTTATTTCAACCTGAATTTTCATGAGGCTAGTGATAGTTTTATGCTTCAAATATATAAGTACAGTGCTTGGTGCAGAGTAAGAATTAAAATTGTCTTCAATTTTTTTTCATTCTATTTTATCACATATTAATAAATAATCCGTATGAAACAAATGATTGAATTCCCCTTCTCGAATATCGTAAAAACTAAAATGACATAACAGCTTTATCCCCAAATTCAATTTTTTTATTCCATTAGATAACCTGTGTTTAAAATTAGTCTATAGTTAAACATTGAGCCATCATTTTCTCTATTTTCTTTAATCATCTTGACTCTACATTTGTAGTGTAGTGCCCTGTGCCTTTACAAGATCTAGTTGTTTTTATTAAATTCTCAGTTTAGGGAAGCAGCAAATTTAGGAGATATCTTCTTCATCTTGAGGTTGTTCTCCTCCCAATTCACAGTTTTAAGACCAATGTAATAACAGAAGTGTACCTTTTTATTGTGTACTTTCTAGGGAAAGAATTTAAGAGGAAGATCCCACATTTTTAATCTTTGAGATTTTCATCATTATACAATGAGAAAAACATCTTAAAAATATACTTTTTCTTTCAAACTTTTATTTACTTTCTCCTCATACACCAATTGATTATCAACTGATGAAAAAGCCCAAGGATCTGATCAGAGCTTTGTTTATCTTCTACTTTTTCAATTTTTGCTAATTTTCATTAAAACAATAAGTCATGAACAATAAGCCATACAATGAAAATAAATTTCCCTTTTGCTGTAGATCTTTTTTCCTTCTCCTCCTCTTAAATAAATAAAATAAAAATTTACTAGGGCAAGAGAAGAAAACCATAGGAGTAATTCAACATGCCAGGCTCCCATGTGTTGATCACCCAATGGCAAATATATACATTGATTTTCAGAGTAAGTTCCTACAAACATATGATCAAGAACCCTTTTGAAAATGTTCTATGTGAAGCATTTTATAGCCTGGGCACTCCCTTTTTTGTTCTAAATTTATAAAGTAGTATCTCATTTTGTTTGTTTTCAAGTAGAACCCAAGCAAAGAGATTGCTTTGATTCTTATTGAATCTGAAATATATAAAAATAAGACTGAAGAGAGATACAGTTCAGTTTGATATCTATTGGCTGAGATATAGTTCTCAATTTAATTAAAGGGAAGCTATAGTTGAACTGTTAAACATAATGGCTTTATGAAGTACAATGTCAAGATAAATTATAATGGGTATCTGCTTCTAGATATCATCTTTGCAAAGTAACTTTACCCACAAAAAGTCTGGGAAATGAGTTCATTCTGCATTTGTGTTTTGATGGGTTGGAAGAGTAGTATATTTGTCACTCTGACTCCTTGCTTGATTTCTGGATTATGAACACAAAGGCCTTTGGAATGTGTTATTTTCCTACAACAATAGAAAAGAGGGGAAAGAGGGGAATGTATGATCTTAGTCTGTGTTGCTATAACAGAACATCAAGGAGTAGGTAATTTGTTGGAAAACAAAAAGAAAATTTATTTCCCACAATTTAGAGCTTGGAAAATCTGGTATCAAGGTGTTGGCATCTAGTCAGGGTGTTCTTGCTGTATCCTCTCATGACAGAAGGCAGACCAGCAAAAGAGCACATGTGCCTGACAGAGAGAGGAAGGAGGCTAAACACATCCTTTATTAAGAACCAACTCCTGAGATAAGAAACAAACTCTGGAGATAACAGCATAATCCATTCATGAGGGCAGAGGCCTCGTGACCTGATAATCTTTGAAAGGTCTCAATTATCAACATAGTTGCACTGGAAAATAAGTTTCCTGCACAAGAACTTTGGGAGACATCTTCAATCCATAGCATATGGTATTCAAATTAAATCTAAACTTATTCCATTTGCAAGTCAAACCAAAACCTTCCTACCAACTCAATAAATATTATAGCCATTTTTTTCAGAATTTTTAGGTTTTTATTTATTTTTTTAAATAATTTTATTAAATCATACTTTTATACATTGGTGCATTCATAGGGCAGAATGTGCTTCATATACAATCAGAAATATTTTGATCGTACTGTTAGAGATAGCCTTCATGGCATTTTCTTGATCACTATATAAAGACATGATACTCTATATTTAAGAAAATTCATTTAATTTTTAAAGAAAAAGTTCTGTTAGATACCCTGTCTCTTAACTACTTGCCTGATTTTAATGTTCCTGCCACTTTGCATTCCTCCACGCCTTGGCATAGGCCATTTCTTCTCTGTAGGTGACATCTTTCCACTTCTTTGCCTAGAAAGCTCCCATTCTATCTCTGAAAAGTGAATATTATTGTCGTCATCATATTAATGACAAAATGGAAGTTAAATGCCTTGCTTGCAGTTACACCCTAGAGACTTACAGAGCTAAGATTCAAACGTAGGTCTGTTTGACTTAAAACCCTAACTTTATTGTATCACATAAAGCCGGGTCACAGCATTTATCAAACTACTTTACTGCCATTAGTTATTTACATCTCGGTCTTCCCCACTGGCTTGTGAGCTCTCATTATAAACCTAACGTTTATTAAATGAATGAATATAAAAGCTACTTAACTGTTTTCACTTATATTCACAGACACACTCGTGACCGCCTAATTCCAAACCACCTCTATTATCCTCACCATGGAGGAGGTTTGCACTCTGACGGGGAGTATTTTTAAGTCTACCATCCATGAGTCTCAGTAAGTACTCATGTTGGGTTGACTTTCTTTTTCCTTTCAGAAAAACGATGAGACCATGGATTCAAAATATTTAAATATTCTGGGAGGGAAAAAAATGCCAGTTGCAAAGAGAGTCTCATTTATCTCATGAAACATGTATTTCCCAATGTAGAGAGGTAACTGGATACATCCCTTCTTAATCTAAACAGGCCTGCTGGCAGGAGGAAAAGTCTTTTTGTTGTTGTTGTTGAATCATAGCTGAGTACACTAGTGCAATCAAGGGGTACAATGTGCCGGTTTCATATACAATCTGAAACATTTTCATCAGACTGTTTGACATAGCCATCATGTCATTTTCTTAGTTATTGTATGAAGACATTTCTATTCTGCATTTAGTAAGTTTTGTCTGAAGTCTTTCATGTGATGCAGGTCGCAATGGTCAGAGTACAAGGAGGACATTGCAGACATCCTGATTCAGACACTTATCTGCATACCCTTCTGTCAACCCAGCCAAACCACCAAGCCTGAGCAGATAGCACGTGGGTTGAGGATGGGCTCAGGCACTGCTATCGTATTCTAGTAAATATTTTAACAGTCCACTCTCTTGGGTAGGAGTGGGGAAGGTGCGTCCTAATTGGTAGCATTTGCCAATTTCTCTGGTGTAAATATTGCCAACCTGGCCGTTTTCAAGCTATGAATGTGACATTGACTAGTTTGCACAATTCCTGAAAAGTTACCAATAGGTTCTTGTGAGCTGGGACAAGCCGGTTCCCACAAAATACTAGGTATTTTGACCCCTTCCATGGCAAGTCTGCACAGAGGGTCTGCACAGAGCACGGGTCAGACCCCCATCCCCAAGGAGGGTCTGCACAGAGCACAGACCCTCCTTGGACATGGGATCTGACCCGTGCTCTGTGCAGACACTCCTTGGAGATGGGGTCTGACCTTGGGCTCTGTGCAGACCCTCCTTGGGGATGAGGTCTGACCCGGGCTCTATTCTTTTAGGTTAGAACTCTGAGAGGGTTAAAGATTCATCAGAATGTGATTCTAGAAATCCTCTTCAAATTATATAAACCAGATCAACATTACCAAGTCTTTTTTTAACACAAAAATATCATTGATCTAACTGTCACACAGCTCAATGAAGAAAACCAAATAACCTTGCTAAAAATAAGCAAAGGATCAGTACACTTCCCTAAAGAAGAAACAAAAATTGCCAAAACAGGTATAGGAAAATGTACCGACATCACTAATGACTGGGGAAATGTTTATCAACCCACCAGAAGATGGTCTTGTGTAACTCTTCACACCTGTGAAGGTGGCCATTATCAGGAAGATAAAACACAAACAACATAACAAGTATTGGCAAGGCTGTGGATAAAAGAGAAACCTTTCACGCTGTTGGGGGGAATGTAAATTGGTACAACCATTATGGAAAGCAGTTTGGTTGTTCCTCAAAAAACTAAAACTAGAACTACCATAGGACCCAGCAATCCCTCTGCTGGGAAATGAAATAAATGTCTTGTACAGATACCTGCATTTCCATGTTCACTGAGTTAGTGTGTTTCCTAAGTTGTTTCCAATGAGACCTGTGTTTGCATCCATAAAAAAAACTGTGGAATGTGTGTGTTTACTATTCAGACACAGAGTGTCCATAAAGTTTATGTGCAATCTAAATAATTAAACTATTTTAAATTGCACACGAACTTTATTAATACCCTTCATGCTAACTAATATTCTGGTTTTTATAAAAAAAAAAACTGTGGAACATGTATGTTTACTATTCAGATACAGAGTGTCCATAAAGTTCATGTGCAATCTAAATAATTAAACTATTTTAAATTGCACACGAACTTCATGAACACCGTTCATGCTAATTAATATTCTAGTTTTTATATATGGGTGGTGTCTGTAGACATATATATATAAACCAGAATATTAAGTAGCATTAAGCACGGGAAGTCCTGCCATTTTCCACAACCTGGATGAGCCTGGATGAGCCTAAGTGAGACAAGCCAAGGACAGAAGGACAGACATGGCATGACCTCGCTTATATGGAATCTAAGAAAAGCTGAATAAATAGAAATGGAGACTAGAACGGGGTTACCAGGGCCAGGGAGGGAGAGAAAGTGAGGAGATGTAGGGTGCAGGATATAAACGTGCAGTTATACAGGATGGAGTAGGTTTTGAGTGTGTAGCGCAGGGACCACAGTCAATACGTTTGCTGAGCAAGTAGATTCCAGGGGCTCTTACCGCACGCACAAAAAGGTAACTGGGTAAGGTAATGGATTAGTGGATATGTTAATTTTCTTGACTCTAGTAATCACTTTACTATGTATATATGTGTCTATCAAAACATCACATTACACACTTTCAATATGTGTAAATAAATAAATTGTCACTGGCCTGATGAAACGTGCTGTACATAGAAAAAAAATGCAAAACACAAGGTTAAAAATATAACTCCATATTTACCCAAATTTGTCTATCTCTGTAACAAAAGGGGATTTCTTTAGTGAATTTTTTGAATCAGTGTAAAACTCCTTCCTCCTTCTTCCAAGTATGTGTTTCATAGTGAGCGTAAAAGGGAAATACCAAACCCAGGGGAGGCGAGGCCTGCCGGGGGCTGGGGGCTGGTGATGCGGATGGCAAATAAAACAGGGTGGGAGGCTCCGAGAGAAGGAGGAGGAGGAGACAGATGGGCCGAAGCAGAAGGAACCCACAAGGTGCGATGCACCCCTCACCTACGCGTTCCTATTTTGCAAAGTCACTAACTCTAGTACGCGGAGAGAAATGATGGAAACCTGCCATCCTGAACTCTGTTGTTTTCCTCTTTCCTCTCCTGTAACAATGGACCATTTCCTTTTTTGACCCAAGTATCAGCCTGGCTTCTATCTCTCCTCAGATGCTCTTTACACTTTTCTCCAAGGAATGAGTCTTGGGACAGGTCTCAGAACTTAATGGGGTGAAGTAATGATATCATTTCAGAGAGTACCCTAAAAAGAAAACATGAAGACTCAGCAGTGGCTTTTAAATTGAAAGAAGCAGCCACAGGTCACGAATCCCACTTTGTCCCCAGAATGATGCCAGGCACCGAGGACCTCACTGGAGGTTGTATAGACGAGCTGAGCACGTGTCACTATTCGAATAATTGTCTCAGACACAGGGCTTGAGTACAGTGAGTTATCAAGAAAGTACCCCCCATCCGGGGTAACTGGCAAAGTTAAAATGGGGAAGGCAGAATTGGGGGTGGGAGAGAAACAAGGGTGTAATTTTACACCAAATCCCTTAGAAAATCACAAGTAGAACCACCATATAACTCTCAGGGGTATGTTACCCCAGATGTTTTCACCCCCACATTAGGGGAGGGAGGTTTAAACTCTTGCACACCCTTAGTCATTGGTTAAGGCCACCAGAGGGAGTGTTGCCACAGGGGTTCTGGCAGAGCTGGGGCCCCCAAAGGCAAAGCTCTGAGAAAACAGCAGGTGCCAACTGCCTCACACAGGAGAGTGAGTGCAGAAAGTGGCAAGGAGGGTCCGCACAGAGCACAGGACAGACCTCATCCCCAAGGAGGGTCCGCACAGAACACGGGTCAGACCCCATCCCCAAGGAGGGTCCGCACAGAGCTCAGGTCAGACCCCATCCCCAAGGAGGGTCTGCACAGAATCCAAGGTCAGACCCCATCCCCAAGGAGGGTCCACACAGAGCTCAGGTCAGACTCCATCCCCAAGGAGGGTCCACACAGAGCTCAGGTCAGACCCCATCCCCAAGGAGGGTCTGCACAGAATCCGAGGTCAGACCCCATCTCCAAGGAGGGTCCACACAGAGCCCAGGGTCAGACCCCATCCTGAAGGAGGGTCAGCACAGAGCACAGGTCAGACCCCATCCCCAAGGAGGGTCTGCACAGAACACAGGTCAGACCCCATCCCCAAGGAGGGTCTGCACAGAGCACAGGTCAGACCCCATCCCCAAGGAGGGTCTGCACAGAATCCAAGGTCAGACCCCATCCCCAAGGAAGGTCAGCACAGAGCACGGGTCAGACACCATCCCCAAGGAGGGTCAGCACAAGGCCCAAGGTCAGACCCCATCCCCAAGGAGAGTCTGCACAGAGCCCAGGTCAGATCCCATGGGGATGTTTGATGAGGGGACAGAGAGCTCTGGGAGATCAGGGACCCACACTGTGCCTGAAGATACCCTGGGAATTCAGGTTTCAGCACACAGGTCACCCCTTTGTGGCTGTCCTTGTAGGATCCACTGCCTTATTAGGGTCTCCATGTTCCCAGGAGAGACCTGGCAGTCACCTCCCTGCTCCTTGAATGACCACCATCCATCTTACTCAGCGCTGGTCCCCAGGAAGCTCCCCCATCTTCATCTTTCCTTTCCTGTCCCCATCAGTGAGCAGGTGAAGGAGGATTCATCAGCATTACCATCGGCATCGACTTACCAGTCAAGATACACAAAACACCAAACACATGTTCTTCTTAGCAAAGTATCTCAAGAATGGAAGAAAAAGTATCCAATGTACTCAGCCCTAATATGAAGCTAATTTATAGCTTTCATGTGAAGGCTAAAACCCAATTATAGCATAGGAATACAGGGAAAGGGGAAAGGGAGGGGAGGGGAGGGGGGAGTATGGGTGGCGGGAGGGCTTAAAAAAAATAAAAATAAAAAATAAAAAAAAATAAAAAAATAAAAAAAGAATTTAAACCTAGGCAGTCTTGTTTTAAAAATATGTGTTCTTAGACACTATGTTGTGATAGATGGTGAAGGAAATGGTAGAAGAGGATTAGTGGTAGGAAAGATTGTGTGGAATTGTACCACGAGACTCCCTGACAATTGTGTCATTGGCTTCTGTTCTACCCATGAACAAATGATGAATGCCTTTCACGGATTCAACAGTAGACTGGACATAGCTGAGGAAAAAATCAGTGAGTTTGAAGATCCTACCCATGTCCTGGCCCATAATCCTCAGGATACTCCTATACCCTGACCCACAATAGAGAATGGCTCACTATCACATTTCAACTATAATGATAAGACTAATAAAATCTTTGGCAACTGTGGGAGCTGAGCTGACACCCAGTCAGTCTACATTCTACTTTCCCCTATAGTAGTCTTTCCTTAGCCCTGGTGGTGGTGGTGGTGTGGAATAAAATAAGAGTAATCACTGATCCCATGTGACATTAAAAAGGAAACAAAGAAATATTATAACCAACTTTCAACCCCGAAATTTTATTTATTAGATAAATTGGGTCAGTTCTTTGGAAGATACAAATTCTAAAAACTCAGAAAAGTGAGAAATAGTGTGAAAATACCTATATAAAATAAAAATTAAATTGATAATCATTTTGAAAGAAATGCAACTAGTTCATTGAGTTTCACTAATAAATTTTCCAAAATTATAGGAAAAAATGATACCCATTGTCTAAAATTTTCTTTCAAAAAATAGAAGCAAAGGGGACCCTTCCTAATTCATTCTATGTGGTCAGTATTATTGCCATACCAAAGCAGACATTGTCATTACAAGAAAGAAAAGCTGCATACTAAAATTTCTGGTAAATATAGATGCAAAAATTCTTTTTAAAATGTATATTAGATGTACATACATTTGGGATCAATATGTAATCTTATGCATTCACATCAAATTAGGGTATTTGGAATGTTCATTATCTTAAAGATTTATTTTATTTTCTGTATGTTAGGAAGATTTGAATTATTTTCTTCTAGAAATTTTGAAATTATGATTGATTAATAACAAATGTAATTATTCTACTCATCTATCAAGCACTGGGCAAAAATTCTTAACAAAATATTTGCAAATAGAATTCCCATTAAGTATAAACAAATTAAAGTCATGCCCACGTGGTATATTTACTCTAGTTATATAATGCTAATTCAACAGTTAAAAAACTACACAGTCACATGATTATATCAATTGAAGAATCAAAAGATTTTTTCCATTTTGTGCATGACAAATTCCAACACCAATTTATAATAAATGTTGTCGGTGTCCACTGTAGCACCCCATCACTGTGCAAATAAAAACAGCCAGGGCATGGATTGAAGGTACATGCCTGCAAGAGGTGGTCTTCTTGTCTATCCTCCAAGAGTTCCAAGAACCCTCTCCTTTGGCCTTTTATTGAAGCGTCATACAATAGGAGTGGGGGCCCATGTGCTAAGATCACAAGTTTAATGTTTGCTAAGTGCTCTTCCTGCCTAAGCTCAATTCCCACACTGTTGCCCTACCAATGTTACAAAGTATAGCACTAGCTTGCTAATGAGCTATCGATCTTATCTTATTAACTCATGCAACTGCTTGAGGGCTTTCTCCGGACTGCAGAACATCTCCAGGCCATCTAGAAGATTGTCTTGCTCCCATCACCTTCTTCAAGAACCAGTGGCTGCTTCTATAAGTCTGCTGTTCAGGCTATTACATGCTCCCCTTTGTTTGTTTAAGATAATCTTGTACCGGGTAAGGGAGAGACTCGTAGTTGTCTGTTTCATCTGTTGTTCTTATCTAGAAGCTCTCCTTTCTGCTAAGCAGAAGAACAAAAAGCATAATGTAAGTAACAAAGTTATTCCAACAAAACCAATGAGGGCCCTCACAGAAGAGAAAGAAGGAGTAGCCACATTATTGACAGTGTTTATAATTTCAGTTCTTGTGACAGATTACAGTCTTAAGGGTGAGAGGAAAGGAGATGGTTTCCATATAGATTCAACACATGAAATTCTCTCATCCCTGCCGATGTCAAGGCAATTATTGCTAGGAACAAGAAGTTTGCTGGTGTGAATTTACCTCCGCATACCAACCACCTCAAAAGCTAGCTGCTTTTATTCCTGATCTTGTTAGAGCCCAGAAGATGCATGCTGAGCTCACCTGGGCCCAAATAATGGAGGGTTCCCTGAAGAGTAGAACCCTGTATCAATCCTTCCTCTGTGAATAGAAGCTCCAACTGCTGGTGGGAAAAAGGACACTGACTGCACCACGCTACTTCTTGCTGAAACTGGATTATTGATATAGGGGGGCAGTTAGAGGTTCCCAAGAGGAGGTATCACAGTAAATGGAATCTTTTTATTTTGAAATAAAACGATAGGGTATTTCCTTCTTGAAATTTACTCAGGCCTAGGAGATTGGAGATCCCTGTTTAGACTGGGGTGAGGGAACGTTGTTTCAGTAGAAGGGGTCAAAGGGCTGGAGAAGTCTCTTGTTCATAATGAAGTTTAATCCAGCATGCAGGCAGACATTGCTTTTCTTGTTGTTCTGTAATGATATGAGCAAAACCTCTACCCCACTGCAGCATGTAGCCAGGTTCCCATTTAGAAATATCAGGGTTTTTGTTTAACAGAAAATGGGTTGTTGTATCTGAAAAGGTGGTGGCTGAGTAAGAGATGTCCAGTGACACTCATCAGCTGTGTTTCCATTATTGTTAAGATTTATGTAAATGGAACAATAATAGAATAAGGATCATAGCCTGAGAGTTGGCAAATTCTATTTCTGCCTTTGACAACTGGTTAACAAATTTTATCTAAATATTGTTGCAATTTTTGTGTAGTTTTATTAGAAAGGAACAGTCATTCTAGAAGGGTGTTCTCTTGATAGATAACTCTGGTGAATGAGCAGTTGATCAGAAATCTGACATCAACCTGATCTAATGATTTTGAGGTAAACTCTTTTTTGATTAGTTGTAATTCCTTTCTTGCCTCAGAAGTGAGTAAATGTGGACTATTGAAGTCCAAAGGTCCTTCCAGAATTTTAAAAAGATTAGTCAAAGTGTAATTTGGTATTCCTAAGGTTGGACATAACCAATTAATATGGCCCAACAGATTTTGAAAGTCATTCAAAGTAGATAAAGAATCTAACCAAAGCTCAACTTGTTGCGGAAAATTTGAGTTTGAGTTAACTTAAATCCTAAATAAGAATAGGGGGATATACTTTGGATTTTTTCAGACTATAAGATTTTAAAGCAAGTACCACTTGTTAAACATGTCCTGTACAACCTCCAAACTCTGATGAGCATGTAAGGAATGATATAAGCTATAGGATATTTCTTTCTAATGAACTGTAAAGGTTGATCCACAAAATGCTGACACAAGGTGGGGCTATTTAGTATATCCTGCAATAGAACTCTCCACTGAAAATGATGGTAGGGTTTCTGTTAATTATAGGAAAAAACAGAGAAGGCAAAATGAGGCCAGTCTTCAGAATGTATGTATATAGTGAAAAAATAATCCCTTAAATCAATAACATAAAAATACCAATTAGAAGGAATCATAGAGGGTAAAAGGAGCCCCGATTGCAAGGCACTCATTCGAATAAAGGTTTCATTGACTTTAGGAAGATAGGTAAGCATTCTCCATTTGTCTGATTTCTTTCATGTAACCAAGACCAGAGAATTCCAAGGACTGGTGGATGGTTCAATATGTCCTTGCTCTAATTGCTCTTGGATCAAAGATTGTAAGGCATCTAGTTTTTCTTAGTTAATGGCTAGTGCTCTACCCACGTTGGATTATTGCTCTTCCAAGATAACTTGAGAGCATATTTTGGGGCAGTGTCCTCGATGCTAAATTTGACATCTGAAAAGAATTAGTATGAGAGGAAGGTATGGTAATCACTGTTCTCCATTGTTGGAGTAAATCACAACCCCACAAGTTTAATGGCAATATCAGCTACGTATGTTTGAATTTGAGCATTTTGATTATCTGGTCCCAAAGCAGTTAAAAGCAATGTACTTTGAAAAACAGAATTTAAAGTTCCTATCCCTATAAAAGTAACATCAACTATCTGTTTAGGCCATTCCTTAGGCCATTGATTCAAAGCCATGACAGAGACATCAGGGCCAGTATCTAATAGGCCAGTAAAAAGTTTATCTTTTAAGGTCAGTGTCAATGGAGGCCAAAGCTTATCTATAGATATTTGCTAAAAAATACTGTTTGTACTGCTGGGATCACTGGTATGTTTTCTATCAGGGCTTTGTCTCTTAACATAAGGTAGGAGCAGCTATTGGGCAATTGTTTGTCCTGCTAAAATTTGGGTTGGCTGAAGTACTGAAATTATGATTTGTCATAATTTCATTTCCCTGAAAAGTCACTATTAATAATACCTGTATGGACAAGTGCTCCACAGGATGTTAAATTGCTTTTTCCTGGTAATAATCCAAAATAGTTGAGGGTAATCGGACCATATATTCCTGTTCTTAATTTCTTTATTCCCATGCTGGGAAGTAATAGAATATTATCATATGCTGGTAAATCTAAAGCGGTGCTACCTGAGGTGATGTGCAAAAGGGTTTGGATGGGCTGAAGTTGTGGTGAGTGGGTAGAGCCCCATATGTGTATTTTTTTCCCGTTGGCCCTGGGTTGGGCCCAAGTGATTGTTTCCCTGATGTAAAGTCATTTCATTCTTATTTACCTGAGAGTGGCAGTCCCTTTCCCAGTGGAACCCCTTTTTACACCTGGGGCATACACGTGGGGGTTTACATTCTCTTTGTATCTTTTGATTACTGATTGAAAGATGGCCATTCTGATTATTTTTCCCTTTCCATCATTCCTTTCTTATATGGCCCAGCTTCCCACAATTATGGCATTTAACAAAGTTTGGTTTGAACTCATCTTTTAGGGTGGCAGCAAGAAGATTAACTTTATAAAATGCAGTTTCTATATCAGAGCATGCCTGTATATATTCCTTGAGAGGAGCATTTTGTGACCTCAGAGGATGCAAAACTTGTTGACAGTCAGAATTAGCATTCTCAAATGCTAAGGTCTAGAAAAGCATGTCTCTAAGTCCTGGCTGGGCAACAGCTTTATCTACTGAGGTTTTTAATCTAGCCAGAAAGTCAGTGTAAGGTTCATTTCCAGATTGAATCACCTTAATAAAAGATTTATAGATATCATTTTTTCCAGGTCTTGAAAGTAGGATGCTGGTATTTTAATAGGGATGGCGTTGAATCGGTAAATTGCTCTGGTAAGTATAGACATTTTAACAAGATTGATTCTTCCCAGCCATGAGCATGGTATGTTCTTCCATTTATTAAAGTCCTCTACTATCTTCTTTCTTAAGGTTTCATAATTTTCTTTATAGAGGTCTTTTACCCCTTTTGTTAGGTATATTCCTAAGTATTTCATTTTCTTTGAGGCTATGGTGAAGGGAGTTGTGTCTGTGATTAACCTCTCATCTTAACTGTTGTTGGCATATACAAAGGCAACTGACTTATGGACATTGATTTTATATCCTGAGACATTACTGTATTTTTTTTGTAGAGACAGAGTCTCACTGTATCACCCTCGGTAGAGTGCCCTGGCGTCACAGCTCACAGCAACCTCCAACTCCTGGGCTTAAGTGATTCTCCTGCCTTAGCCTCACAAGTAGCTGGAACTATAGGTTGTACCACCACATCTGGCTAACTTTAATTTTTCACAGAGGCAGAGTTTTACTATGTTGCCCAGGCTGGTCTTG